>PITA01017602.1:0-42853 GCA_004023965.1 Spilogale gracilis | reverse complement strand
GTGGGAAGTCCCGTCGTCAGCTTTCAATAACCCTCATGCAGCTGATGAGAAAGCTCTAGACTAGTTGTTGGTGCTCTCTGCCTGAAGGTGCAGGCCTCAGCACTGTGGGGACCCCAATATGCCCGGGGCAGCCCTCCCCTGGGGCCTGGAATGGCTCAGTGAACTGCCCACCTTGTCCAGCAACTGCACTCTGCCCACACTGCCCCTGGCTACAGTCACAGGAGAACGAATGTGGCGCAGGGAGGCCCCTTCCCAAGGCCCCAGGGTCCCTCTCAGCATGGCGAAGACCCCTGGCCTTTGGGACGACGTTCTGCTGCCCTGGCTGCTCAGTGGGCCCCCACTTTCCCTGAGCCTGGGTCCAATTCCTGCAGCCGCTGGCCAGCAGCCTCGTTCCCAGTTCCCAGCATCAGGCTTGGCTTGAACAGCTCTCCCTTCTGCCCTGTGGGGGGAGGGCCGCGCTGCCGCTGCCGGAGCCCTGGGCTCCTCCCCACAACCCCGCAGGAGTGGCTCATCCTCCCATCCCCACTCCTCTGGGTTAGATGTGACACACCCACCAGGGACTAAAGACACCTTCCAATGAGACAGGTCTCAGCGGGAGTGACAAGGGCTCTGCAGACTGTCTCGTCTCCTGAGCCAGGAAGAAAAACCCCACTTTAATCTGGAGAGGAGTATGTCCAAGAGTCAGCTCTGTGTTGTCGTTTTTTCATTTGAATGCGACTTCATTAGAGACCATCATTTAGATTTTCACGCATGGACACTCTGCGGCGCCTCCTGGAAGCCGGGGGGCATTGGCAGACGTACTGTGGGGAGGGGGTCCTAGCCTAAAGCAAGAAGACCCCTTTCAAAGTTAAATGGCCAAATAGTTAGATGGGTACCTCCTCCATGGTAACGCTCCACGGTGACACTCGCCTAAAGCTTTAGGACCCATACTTTGCAAAATGCCTAAGGTGCATCATGGGGCTTTAATGAAAGCCGTTGGTCACGACTGTGATTTTTTTCTCCACTTTAATTCCAGCGTAGCTGGCTTACAGCGGTTTACGAGTTTCAGGTGCCCGATGTAGTGATTCAACCCTTCCCCGCTTACCCAGGGCTCATCGATGTATGTGTGCTCTAGGGAATCAGCGTCTTGAAAACAAAAGAATCACCCAACCGTGGCAGCCAGACCCAGAAAGTAGAGGCCGCAGCTCGCTCTCCTCCGGAATCCTGATGCTTTCGAGTCACTGTGATCCCCTCCCAACACCGTCCTAGGAATCAATTTCAGACGAGCTAAAGGCAAATATGAAAGGAAAAGCCATAAATGTCTCTGGAAACAATGTTTTAGAAAAACAAACCAGAGAATATTTTTACGGTTTAGGGATAGCAACGACTTTCCTGGTAAAACCAAACGAGTAAAGCGCAGACCACAAAGGAGATGATTACTACCCTCAACTGTTGGAGTAAGGACTGATTTCCGCTGCCAGGGAGGGCGGGCTATTTTTCCTAGACTAACCGTTGTGCTGAAAACAACTAGAAAATCTGGACAATGTGCGGAAAACCAATAGTGGGAAGGAACTGGAGAGAGTTACCAGAGCGGCGAGGAGCTAGGGATCAGCATTCCAGAGGGAACGGACGCTCAGAAAGATGTCCGCAGCTGTCAGTGCCCCCGGCCCCCAGGGCACCCGAGCAGAGTCGGAGAATCTAAGTAACTGGACAGGACCCGAGGGACCAAAGTTGTTGCCCATTCCCAGGAAGAGGAGGGCAGGGCAGAGGGAGGTAAGCAACCCAGAGAATCAGCAGGGACCCTTTAGAAGTAGGAGCGCACCAGAAAGAAATAGATCAGCCCTTTCGAAGAGGAAAGCCCACCTCAGTCAACAGTCTAGACTGAATCAGGATAACCTACCAGAAGTGAACTCTAATGTTTGCCTCACTGAAAGCAAGCCTGTCTGGAAAAAGTTAGAACCATCCAGAACTTCAATTAAATGCCAATTTTTAAAACACGGTGTCCAGCATTTAATTTGAAATCAGCAGACATATCAAAAGATAAGATCATTTGACAGGAAACCAACTGAAAAATACAAACAGTACAAAGAGAAGGATAGGCAGTCTAGATACAGGATTTGACAAAATTTTAAAATAATGGTGATTAAAATATTCAAGAAAATAGATGATAAGATGGACATTTTCACCAAAGAACTGGGATATATTTTTTAAAAATCAAATGGAAATTCTAGAACTGAAATGTGCAATGAATGAAAAGGAATAACTAGATGGGTTTAATAAGCAGTGAAACACAAAGATGATTGATGAGCTGGGCGGGGAGTCTGGTGACAGAAAATACCTGGATTGAGGAGGGGACATTTTTTAAAAGTGTAAGAGAAAAAGAAGGCATGGGGGAGGGTCTATATGCATGAATTTAGAACCCCTGAAAAAGGACAGGGAGAGAATGTGTGAAAGCAATGTTTGAGGAGAAAGGCCAAGAGTTTTCCAAATTGCCGAAAGAATTTAAATGACAGAACCAGGAAATACTACAAGGCATGATAAATACAGAGGAGAACACATCTAGGCACACACCACACCAACACTGCTGTAAAGAAAAGACAACGCCTTAAAGTCGGCCAGAGAATAGAGATGCTTCCAGCTGATGGTTCCCAACAGGACCAGCGAGCCAGAAGACGAGGCTATGAGGCCGCGACTCCCTCAGTGCCCTGGGGAGAAAAACAAAAACAAAAAACTGCTCACCTGTAATTCCACAGACCCTCTGAAAATAAAAATGGGAAAAGACATTTCAGAAAAAAACTGACAGATTTCAGTGCTCTAATCATAGACTGAAGGAAATTTTAAGGGACCTTAAAGCTAAGAAATGCAGAAAGAAAGAAATTGCAATGAAAAATAAACTATGCAAATAAATCAAAATTAAAATCAACTGCATGAAACAAAAATAGTAATGTCATGTGAAGTATAAAAAGATACATACGGATAAACGTGCTGGAACAATAGCAAACAAGTTGAGATGAGAATAAGTCGAATTAAACTTTAAAGGTCCTTACATTGACTAAGAAGAAAAAGCTCTGGTTTATATCAGATTTCAATATCAATTTTAGGATAACCACTGGAAAAAATGTTTTTAAGAAAGTAGAACAAATGAAAAGAGGGAGGAAAATGGAAAGAAAATTAACCCAAGAGATAGCTAGAAAGGAGAAAAAGGAAATTAAATTTGTATACATCTAATAAAATTGACTGAAAAGACATTAAAAATGTATATGAATATGTATATATGTATGTATGTCTTTTAGATGTATGTACACACATTTTGTGTTATACACATACTTTATAGACACTCGTGAGCTCGCATACAAATTAACAGATAAAAGAGGAAGAGCAGGATCATCTTGATCAACGGAGCAGAGGGTTTCTCAGACTTCGTCACCCTTTCCCCTCAACATTCCCCAAATGCTCAGAAACAAGTGCAACAGGTTATAGGACACAAAGTTAACATAAGAGACCAGTTGTTTCCATGCAGTACCAATAACCAGTCCAAGGTGAATTTTTCAAATTCCATTTTTCATTGCATCAAAAACAATTACATATTTCGGAATATAATTTAACAAATAAGTGTAAGACTTGTACTCTAAAAACCACAACATCACTGTAAAAAAAGACTAAAGAAGACCTAAATAATGGAAAGACTTCCCATGTTCATGGATCATTAAAATGGTGGTGCTCCTCAAATGACGTCCACATTCAGCCTGATCTCTATCAAAATCCCAGCTAGAGTTTTTTAATTGACAAGCCTATCCTGAAATTCATATAGAAACACAAGCAACTAATAACAGTCAAAACAATTTTGAAAAAGAAGAACCGAGGACTTGCACTCTCCAGTTTCATAAGTTACAAAGTGATAGTAATCAAGACAGTGGTACCTGTAAAGACAGACACAAATAAATGGAATATAATTGAAAACCTGGGACTAAATCCTTAAGTGTGTGATCAGTTGCTTTCAACAAACAGATGCTGGGACAGCTGGATATTCACATGCCAGGGAACAAAGTAGGACGGTTAATACGGCACATAAAAATTAACCCAAAATGGATCATAAATCTGAATGCACAAGCTAAAGCTATAAAAGTTAAAAGAAAACATGAGGATAAATTTTCATGATTTTAGGTTAGGAAATGTATTCTTAACTATGATATCAAAAGCACAAATAACAAAGGAAAAGAATAGATTAATTGGATGCCATCACAATTAAGAGCTTTTGGGTAGCACATGATACCATCAAGAAACGGAGGAGCCCCAAAATGGGAGAAGATATTTGCCAATTGTACGTCTGATAAGGGCTTTAAATCCAGAATACAGGAAGAACCATTGCCACGCAATGATCAAGAGACAAGACACCCAATGAAAAAATGGGCAAAGGGTCTGTATCGACCTTTCTCCGAAGAAGACGTACGACGGGGCAACAAGCACATGAAGGCGCTCAACACCGTCAGTCGTCAGAGAAACACAAATCAGAACCACAAGGAGGTGCCACTTCCTATCCACAAGCAGGGCTAATGTTTTCTTTAAAAAAAAAAACTTTAAATTAACGGTGTTGATGAGGATGTGAACATTGGAGCCCTCAGACCCCGCGGGGTTGGGAATACTGGTTCCCATGAAATGAGAGTGGGCCTGGGTCGCAGGGATCCCGCCCCTGACGCGCCTCCATGAGGAACGGAAAGGTGTGTGCCCGGGAGCTGGGCGCCGTCTGGGCCGCCTCGACCCGAAGAGCCAAAGGGTGGGAACAGAAATGCCGTTGGTGGCTGAGGGAAAAAACAAAATGCGAACGTTCATTCCGCTGAAGATTCTCTGATCATGAAAGGGCTTGACGTTCTGACGCCCGCCACAACAGGGTTTCTGTGGCCTCCGCTCATGTGAGAGATCCGGAATAAGTAAATCCACAAAGACAGAATGTGCCTTAGAGCCGCGGGGGCGGGAGGGAGGAGCGGGGCGCGACTGCTGAGGCGGACAGGCTCCTGTGGGCGACGAAGGGCTGCACAAGGTGTGTCAGTGCCGCGGAATGGAATCTCAGCCTTCAGGACGGCGTACTTTATGGACGTCACTATGGCCAGTTTAAATAAAAGGCTATCATCAGAAACATTTATTTTTTTACTCACTCAAACATCAGAGCACTTTTCCTCGTTTTTAAAATGGGGTATTACTTGAATCATGAATCTGTTTGCTGGTTATTAAGAGCAAGTGTGACCATGTGTTAAATGGGCTTTGGAAAAAATATTGACATGGTCAGTGGCATAGAATCACTCATTAAAAAAAACTAGCCCTGGAGGTAAAGATTGGAGAGAATGGCTCCCAGACGCTCGCTATCTCTGGGAGGGGGCAAGCAGGTGCCGAGCTCCAGGCCGTCTTGAACGCAGGGCAGGGCCGGGGGAGTCCCAACAGCACCCAGCAGACCCCCGAGCTGAGGATGCAGCTGCCCCGGGACTGGGGAGGCAGAGCGCCGTGGGGGAGGGAGCATCACTGGACGGGAGGAGCTTCTCCGCGCTGCTGGTTCGGCACGCGAGGGGTTAAATTTCATAACCCTGAGCACCCTCTGTGTCCCTTGAATGCCCCATACCACTCACAACAACCGAGGACTCTCTCCACTGGGGCACCTGGCGTCTCCCGGCCGGGCTACAGGGGGCTCAGTCTGTGACCTGGGAGGCCCTGCTCTCTGCCTCCTTCCAGCATGGAGGACAGCTGCAGGTGCACCATCGTGGAGGGAGAGCGAGGACGGGCTCAGCAGGCCTTCTGCCACGCTGAGTCAGCGTTCCTGCTCTCCTAGGTCTGCGGGTCACATGGGAAAGTGGAAACCCCTCTGACTCAGTGAGGACATGGGAGGCGCCTTCCTCCAGCTCAGGAAAGATGTGTGGGCACAGGCTGGCTTGCTTTCTGCATAAGTTTTCTTTCTGCTGGGCTGTCTGGATTCCTGGAGACATGCCCATCCCCTCCCTGCCACCGCCACCCAGCCCCGTGAGCCCCCAGCTTTGCAAAGCCCATTATCTAAGTCATCCTGGCTGCGGGCTGCTGGGGAAGTCCCGCACGGAGTGGGATCCCCCAGGCAGCAGACCTCACAAAGCTCCTCTCTGGGAAGCCCTTTCTGGAGCATGCTGTCTCAAAGCCACAGCTGTCCTCCCCCGTCTTCAGCTGCCACCCCTCTGTGAAGATGTGCCCTCGGAGTGCACCCAGTCATGGGATCCCAGGGCATGGTGACACTGATCCCTAAAGCTAGACTTCAGCCCCCGGTTTCCTGACTGCGGCAGATTTAGTGTTTGAGTGCACATTCATGTTGTGAAGGAGGATTGGGGAGGAGGTGTGAGGTTTACCCCAGAAATTCCACTTCTCGGATCCCTCCAGCAGAGAGACTCCCCCACACTGCTGAAGGAAGGGCAACATAGTGTTCAATGTGACAGTGCCCGCCCCATAATTCTGAAAAGAACGGGCACAGCCCAAATGCCAGCAGTTTGGGAGCGGTGTGACGGGAAAACCTCCAAAGGCAGTGCCAAGTGAAGAGGCCCGCAGTCGGCCAATGGCGCACATGCACACACCCGCCCGCTCGGGAGGCCACCCGGAAGGCAGGCACCAGGGAAGGCAGGTGCCGGCGGGGAGGCTGGCGAGATGGACGGGGCTGGAGAGGGAGGTCCCTTGCACAGGGGAGGACATGTGCTCCTCACTGGGTGAGGAATGCATGTGCCTGAGAGCCGGGAGACGTGCAGCCCCAGCTGGCCCCTTCCAGATCAGCCCCTTCCCGATGCCACTACGAAATCTGAAATCCGTTGTAACTCGGGGTCAGGACACCCGCAGAGGCAGTGCCCACGGGCTCCGTGTCCAGGCTCCCGCTGGGCACTCAACTGCCTCCGAGCCTGTGTCCATGTGACCCCACACATCCAGGGGTGGCAAACATCTGCCGTGGCCTGGGCACCACCGGGGGAGAAGATGGGCAAATGGCGAGAAGGCACAAGCAAGAAGCAAGGATGCCATGTCCCCCTGTGCATCCTCAGAAACCTGGCAGGGCCTCCAATCTGTGTTCCCGGGGAGCCTTCATCAGCCAGGACGGACCCTGCCAGGAGGGACCCCGCCTGGGGAGCCTTCATCAGCCAGGAGGGACCCCGCCAGGAGGGACCCCGCCAGGGAGGGGTCCGTTTGTGTTGTGAATCAGATGGGTGGCCAGCGGCCCTACAAAGCCGTGTCTCGGGGGGGGCATGGCAGGCAGAGGGCAGAGCAGCCGGCCGGATTGCGGCCTCTGATTTTTAGATACATATGCGGAAGCCTGCTCTCAGGATTACTGTCAGGTGTGTGAGCAGAAGCAGGCTGTTGAGGTTCTCGGAACCCCGGCTCCTCCATCGTGAGGTGGGCAGCCGCGTGCGTGCAGGTTTTCCCAAAGGCAAAGAGAGCAGGACTCCCCATTAAAGACACTTCTCATTTGGAGAGGCAGGAGGGATTTTAAACAAGACAGAGATGAGGGGAGGGACCTTCTCACACCTGAGAGCTCAGGGACAGGGGGCGATTCACAGGGGACAGCAGGGCCGGAAGAGCCCGGGTCGGCTCCAGCCAGGAGCGCGTGGACCTGTCCCAACACCCCCAAACAGCCGTCCTTCAGCACCCCTGAGCGTGCACGTCCAGCAGCCACGCCGCGTGGGTTCACGGAGCTCGGAAGCAGCCGAGGGCTCCCAGGGCGGCAGGGGCCCCGGCAGGTGCGTCAGCAGAGCTCGGTGTCCGCGGGGACGGCCCAGCTGGTGAGCCCGACCCTGGGGGGCTAAGAGCAGAGCGTCCACGGTGGGGGCGAGTGCCTTCCCCAGGCGCCGTCACGGAGCTCGCGGGGCCTCCCGCCGCCCCCCAGCTGCATTGCTCGGGCTTCCCTCCCGCAGACTGGACCCTGGCGGCGCCGAGAGGCCCACAAGCTCAGCACGCCCCGTCCGCGCCCGACCTGCAGGGCTGCCACCGGAGGAGGCCACGAGCGTGGCGGTGTTACACTTTCGAGCTGACACATGCACGTGCACGGCAGTGGCTGTGGCCTCCGCCAGGCCCCTTGGCAGCCCACGTACCCCGGGCAGAGTCGTCCGGCCCCCAGGAAGTCGGGCAGGACCCCCGCCCCATCCGCCGCCCGCCCCCCAGCTGCAGCCACAGCCGAGGCAGGCGCTCGCCACACGTGGTCCCGGGGCCCACAGCTCTAAAGTCCCCGTGGGAAGCCTCGCTCATTTGCAGAGCACGTCTGTGGAACCTGGCGTGGCAAGAAGGCTCCACGCGCCTGCGGGGTCACACTCATTCTACACCGCAGAGCTTCTGCGCAGGGCCCCGCGGGCGAAGCCCCTCAGCGTCAGGGGCAGGTGCGTGGGGGCAGGTGCGCGGGGGCGGCGGCTGGGAGGCGTGGGCACGTGCAGGACGAGCTCCATGGCTCCGGGGCGGCGGGAGCGCGCTCACAACTTCGTTCCGGTGATCTCGGGCACGTGGCGCTCTGGGTATCAATCAGACGCTATTAAGTCCGCAAGGTGACTCGGAGGGGAAGGCAGCAGGGAGGGAGCTGGGAATTTGGGTGACGGGAGAGAAAACAAAGCTGTCTGTCCCAATCCGTCTGTCAGGGAAGGAGGGCGCGGGGCTCTTCGGGGAGAATCGCGGACCCCCAAGCTTGCATGTGTCCTCCGGGGCCCTGGCGGGGCTCGGAAGCCCACGAGGGGCATGCGTGGGACGGGGGCTGGCTCGTCCTCACCCCTACCTGTGTCTCCGAAGCTCCCCAGCCGTGCTCATGTGCAGGGACGCAGTCTGAACAAAAATGGTTACTCTTTTCTTTTACACTTTCTTGCTATTTTTATAATATTTTCCCCAGTCCTCAGGGAAGTGTTGACATTTTACTCTGGGCGTGTTAGCTTCCTGGGGCCGTCCTCCCCCTTGCCACCCCTGGGACAGCTTCAGACAGCAGCCTGATGCTCCCGCCCGCGGGAGGGGACTCGGCCTGGCGTGGGCCAGCAGCACCCCTGCTCCCCGGGCCCCTCCAGGGGCGAGCCACGTGGCCTCCTCCCATCACGAGTCTGCACACCGGGTTTCCTAGTTCCCTCGAATTCCCCAGGTCTCACTTACGCGGCAGAATCTGGGCCCCACTCACGAATGCCATGCTCCTGCTGCTTAGGCTTTCTGGTTACGAGGAGACAGAAGCCTGCGGGTCAGGGCAGAGGGCAGGAGCCGGAATCCCAGGCTCTCACGAGTCTGCTTGGCCCCAAGCGGTGTTTCTGGGAGGAGCAGTCCACGGCAACCCAGGTGCCAAAGCAGGTGCACTCAGCCCAGCACGCAATGGTCCCGCCACGCGGAGGCAGAGCACCTGCCCGCCCCTGTCCCCTTCTTTGCTCATCATTCTCAGCCCCTCACAGGCAGGACAGGAGATCAGGGTAGAGATAGAGGAAAAAGCTGTCTTCCCGACTTACCCAAACAATAATCCAGTGTTGGGCCTGGAAACGTCGACAAAACCCACAGAGACGGCCCTCCCGGCCAGGCGGCGGCGCCCCTCACCCCCCGGCGCTGCTCCCGGGGCTCAGCCCCCAGCCCAGACCGGAAGGCTGCCCTGACCCACGCCTCTCCCTGCAGGGCGTCTGGGGTGCGCTGCCACACCAACCACCCCCTTTCTCAAGTGCCCTGTCCTCCTGCATCGGCCGCCATGAACCTGGGCGCATGCTCTGGCTAGATCGGTCTTGTTAAAGACATTGATATTTTGTTCATCACAAACGCTTTGCATTTGATCTTCTGAAATGTCACATTAAAATTGCATTTGTCTTGAATGTTGAGGCTTTGAGGCGCCCACAGCTTTGTGCCTGAGGTCAGCGCCTCCCGGCCTCCCGCCCGGCTCGAGTCGCAGCCCCGGGGCTTGCCTTCAACCGAACACCACCGGCAGCGCAGAGGGCATCGGAGAGGGCATCGGGGCACCACCTGGTCAGGCGGAGGAGGGGGTGGGAGTGCGGGAAGCCCAGCCTGACCGTCTTTCCAGGTCCCCGGTTACGGCAGCCCCTGGGGACCCAGAGGTTCGGCCAGCGTCACCCCTGCCCCGAGGGCTCGGAGCGGACGAGGGGGCCGTGAACGTCAAGGGCACTTGGGGAGGCTGGAGCTGCCGGCAGCCAGGAGACGGACGGCCGAAGGGTCCGCCAGCCTGCACACTGAGGCGTGAGGGCCAGGAGCTTCTTGCTGGGCGGCAGCACGGGGCCACAGAGGTCCAGGAGGAAGGCGGGCACCGGGGGCTGGAGCCGCTGGACCCAGCTGTGAGAACCTCTTCCCAGCCGCGTGCTCACGGTCTCCCAAGGGAGCCTGAATCGGCCCTGATGGCCCGCGGGGAGGACTGAACGTGGTGCTGGAGGGGGCCAGAGCCCGGGCCCTGGGAACGCGCCTCACTGCAGAGCCCTGGCCGTGGGGTTTTATGCGATGGGCTTTATGGAAGCCTGGGCTCTGGGGCGGGCCTCAGGGGTGGGCCAGCCCGGCCGTCGCAGGGAGGCCAGCCGGGGTCACCCCTAAGTGAGCTGTGAGCGGGCCCGACGGCAGGGCCAGGCAGACCCGGGGTGCGTCGTCTGGTCCGTCCTCCCCCGGGAGGTGGCGTGACGGCCCGCAGCTCACAGGGGCTTCGCAGCCTGCCCCAAGTGGCCCTCAGAGGTGGCCCAGGCAACCATCCACACGGCAGAGGGAAGGAAATGTCCAAAAGAGTCCAGAGAACAGGTCCCTCAGCCAGAGAAGTCGGGCCAGCCTGAAGCTCGTCACAGGCGGCCCTGGATCCTAGAAGACGATGGACACACACCTGCCCAGCCCCAGAGGGAAGTCACGTCGAAGCTGGAATTCTAAATCCAGCCCAGCCAGGACACCTCCCAGGTCACATGAATAATCCAAGCCCAAAACACCTATTCTGCACGAAAATGCCACCTGGAGCCTGCTTTCTATCATTGTAACAGGGGGAATCATAATGCATCACAGCCCAAAATCCCAGTGATTTCCTCAAATGAAATAAAGCATGCCGGCTCCCCTGCGCTCGTGACCAGTCACGTGTAAATGCGACACATCAGACACCACGTCCACCACAAACCCTCCGCCTGCCGGGGCCCCGGGACCGTGCGAACGCCAGCAATGTCTCCTCCGTCCCTGTGCTGACACCGATGCTCTACCTGGTGTGGGCCGTGGGGTCCGAGACGTTGGCCGCACACGTCTTGCTGAAGAGATCATACTGCGTTCGAGGCTGGCCATGCGTCTTCTTGCTGTATAGTCGAGCATCCGCGGAAAAGCTCGTCTGGAAGCTGCACGTGTTCTACCACTTGGTGCTAAAGTCCGAGGGTGTCCCGGGAAACGGTGACCAGGGAGAGGTTCCAGGAGGGTCGCCCTGCGTGGCAACCAATCAACAAGCAGAATGAGTGGAGAATAGAGACATTTCCCGGAAACCACACAAGGATGCCCGTCGTTGTTAGCGAGGTAATTTGCATACTGAGAAGCCCAATCATAAAGTGTCTGATTCTCAAGGTCATACAACCAGCATCACTCCGATTCTGGAACCTCTTATCACCCCACACTGAAACCCTATAACCAACAGCTCCCCAGGCTTCTGGCCCCCAGCCCCTGACAACCACTAGTCTCCTTTCTGTTTCTATGGCTTTCTCTATTCCGGACATTTCAAATTAACGCAATCTTACAATATGTAGCCTTTTCTGTCTCCTTTTTTCACTCAGCATGACGTTTTCAAGGTCGACCCGTGCCGTAGCATGCATCAGCACTTTGGTCCTTCCTATAGCTGGAGAACATTCCACCACTCGGGTCCATATCTTGTTTACCCGTCCCTCGGTGGAGCTCCATTTGGGATGTTTCTTAGGGGTTCTTTGGGGTTCTTAGGATCATGCTTCTATAAACGTTCATGCACACGTTCTGTGTGGACATAGATTTCCAATTTTCCCAGCTACGTATCTGAGAATAGAATTTCCAGGTCACATGGTAATTCCGTGTCTAGGTTTCTGCGGAGGGACTAGACTGCCTTCCAAAGTCAGGGCACCATTTTGCATCCCGGCAGCAGGCGCGAGGGTTCCAATCTCTCCACATCCTCGGCCGTACTTAGTGTCCAATGTTTTCATTCTAACCATGCTAGTGGACGTGAAGGGACGTCTCTCTGTGGGTTTAATTTGCTTTCCTCTAACAACAGACAAAGTCGACCATCTTTCTGGGTACTTCCTGCCCACCCATACATCTTCCTCCAGAAATGTCTATTTAGATCCTTTGATGCCTCCAGTTGTGTTGCTTATCTTTTAATTATGGAGTTTTAAGTGTTCCTAGTATATTCTAGATACTAGATCCTTATCAGATATGTGGTCGGCAAATATTTTCTCCCACTCTGTAGGTTGCCTTTTCACTTTCAGTGTCCTTTGGCACATGTAAGTTTTTTAATGGTGATGAAGCTTTTCTTTGCTTGTGCTAAGAATATGTTCTTGAAAAATCAAGGACTCAAGTGCAACCAGGAGAGAGAAGATTCCTGACACAGCACGTGCCCCTAGGGGAGAAGTGATGATGCTCTGACTCCAGCCATCGGGCCACTCAGCAGGTAGCTCTGCAAGACTGAAGTGAGCAGACATGGGCTCCAGGAGGAAACTGCATGGAAAGGGGGGCATTTTGAAGATCAGGTGCCATCCTTGAGATCCTTACACAACTCACTGAGTGGAAAAGACAGTGTGGGGCAGGAGGAAAGGCAACTAATAATTCTAGGAAAACCAAATAACTAGACCATTAAAGAAAATGGCTTCTTTTTTTTTTTAAAGATTTTATTTATTTGACAGAGAGAAACACAGCCAGAGAGGGGACACAAGCAGGGGGAGTGAGAGAGGGAGAAGCAGGTTTCCTGCCGAGCAGGGAGCCCGATGTGGGACTCGATCCCGGGTCTCCAGGATCATGACCTGAGCCGAAGGCAGTCACTTAACCAACTGAGCCCCCCGGGCGCCCCTAAAGAAAATGGTTTCTTAACCCTGAAATAATGTTTTGATTTTAAGATAAATAATCACCATAAAGTAAGCAATATTGGTTTTTAGATTTTAGATTTTGTGCTTATGGGTAAGCCATCCACCTTAACGAAAGGGAAGTCAATGCCACACGACAGAGGCTGGGAGTAGGAGGAGTGGAAAGGGCTGCCGGCAGGGCAGGGGAGCGAAGATCATCACTGCACAAAGTGGGAACTTGAGAAATAACAGTGACCATTGGAGAGAAGACGCCCCATGAGAGAGCCGAACCCCAGGATGTCAGGATGTTGCGATCAGAGGGCGTGAGGGGCTGACTCTCGGCTGCTGTCACAGGGAGGCAGCAGGACGGGGCACGTACACCAGCCGTGGGGGCGCATCATTCCAGGTGGCGGGCATGACGTGGGGAGTGCGAGCCAATCACCAGATACACAAGCACTAGACGGGATCTCGAGACTGAGTCATCTCAGCAAATCATGAATTCTACTCCTGAGACTAATATCATACCACACGTTAACTGACTTAGCTTAAACTTAAACAGAAACTTGAAGCAAAAAGTTAAAATGAAAAAATTAAAAAGTCGTCGTCTCAGGAGCAAGGCGAGGGGGCCTGTGTTCGCGCAGGTGACCCGTCTGCCCGCGGCTGCTTCAGTCCGTTGGTTGGAGTGTGAGTAGTTCCTTACGTTCTTACAGCGCTGAAACTTTAATAGAAACAAATGGACAAAGAAAACAAAAACTCAATTAAAAATCTGCAAATGGTCGTTAGACATAGTTCTAAAACCTATTTAAATTCAGCGTCAGTCAATGAATACAAACAAAAGAGCAAGACAGCATGTGTTGTGTATCAGATTCGCCAAGACTTTCAGAAGTGATCGTGCTGGTGAGCTCGGGGTAAGACACACGCGGTATCTTGCCCAGGAGAAGACAAATTAATATAGGATTTCTAGAAACCAAGTCGGCAAATGTGTATGAAGAGCCTGAAATGGTTCTTATGCCCTCTTCCAGAAATTGCATCTCCAAAAATCAGCTTCAATAAACAATAAGGAATTCAAAGATATCTGTATGAAAATAACCTCCTCATCGCTGCGTGAGACAACGAAAACTCGACAGCCATCTCTACGCACATCGTCACGACACCCCTGGGAACCAGTGTGTCCTCGAGCCACTCCCACGGGGACAGGACCTTGAATGAAATCGGAAAAGCCCTTAAGTCAATTAACTGTAGAAGCACAATTCCGAGCTGTCTACAGTCTCACTCTCGACGCCACAAGCACGCTCATAGACACTCACGGAAAAACCGCATCACGTGGACCAGCCCTACGAGGGCTGCACACGGTGTCCAGAGGCCAGCGGCCTGCCACCGCCGAGGGTCTCACTCATGCCAGGAGGGTGTGGTCTGCACCGTCTTCCTCGGCACCCAGCTTGGGGACGCGGCCCCCACTAGAAACAAGGCTAGTCTCAGAGGCGGAGAGGAACGAGGCCGAGGGGCCCCAGACTCTGACTCGTAAACATGTCTCAGAAATGAGCATCTTTCTTCCGCCTACGTTTTGTTGATCAAGGAAGTCACAAGGCACACTCAAGTCAGAACAACACGGGACGCCCGACCCTTCCTTGGGGAAGGGCTTGGGTATGGATGGACGAGAAGGCAGCCATGCCCCCAGTCTTCACGCCGGCTCCTCCGATGGCGAACGCCCAGCCTGCAGGCGGCCCGGGCCCCGGGTGTGCCCGACAGGCATCCGCCTCCTCCCCCTCGGTAAGTAAGTGCCGCCCAGAATAAGTACTCGCCTCCCAGCTCCCTTGCCACTGGTGTGACAGACTGCACTCTGTCCCGGGGAGTGGGCGAACCGCCCGAGAAAACACCCCCGACGAGGCACACCCTCCGGCCGGCCCCCCGCTCCTTCCTCCGGCTGCGCCCACACAGTGCTCCCGGTGTCGGAATGAGTCGCCTCGGACCACACAAGGGGTGGGGGGCACCCAGGCTGGCCAAGAGGCAAGACGGAGCCCCCTGACCCCTGTCACCTGGGCTCTGTCCTCTCGGGGCTGTCCACCCAGAAGGCAGCTGCTGTCTTGTCTGCGACCCGGCGATCTGATGTCCCCCCGCCCAGTCTTGAGTGTTCGTCACCGTCCCTTAGGGCAAGTAGCCGAGCGGGCGCTGCAATGATAAGGCGGACCCTCAGCCTCCCGCGGACAAACGCACCGTCCTGCCGAACCATCGGGGGCCTCCCTGCCTTCCCACCAGACGTAAATCGGAATGCCTGAAAACGGGTGTGGACAGATCACTGTGACCCTTGGGCTTCCTGGCCCAGGCCGCTCACACACTGAGCCTCAGCTGGCCCGGCAACGACGCACAGGCTCCCTCCAGAGAGAGACTTCAAGACTGTCCCGGTGTTTTAGGACAGACGGACAGGTGGGTGGAAGGAAGGCTGGTCAGCAAGGGGCCTAGGGCTGGAGGAGCCCAGCGCACGCCCTCCCCGGCCCCCTGTGTTGGGGGGTGGCCACAAGCTCACGCCTCTGTCGGGTGAGCCGTGTTTGCTCAGTCTTACCAGGCCTGGAGGTAACTGTGTGACCAACATAAACAGCCAGGCGTTGGGACGTATTTTATAGGTTTCTATCTACCGGGTTTCTTGCACTCCCTGAAGCTTGGGGAGCCCCGCCTTGGCTGGGGGAGGGTCTTCAGGTTAGCGCCTGGGTCCTCCGGATGCGAGCCGGGAGACCCGCTGCCCTCTGACCATCACCCGTAGGACGAGGTGCCCCGGCTCGCGTCACACCTCTCCGCGCTCCCACCCAGACCCGGTGACCCAGGGAGGTACTTCTCTAAAGTGCACTAGCTCCGTTGTGGGGGCGATACCCCCGGCGTCGCGACGGCTTCCCCAGTGCCCCGCGCCTGCCCCGCCTGCCCCACCGGTCTCCCCACCTTCCCAGTAACCCAGCCGGCCCGCCGTGCACCTGCCTGCTTGCCCCCAAGGCTCCCTCGCTCCTCCTTCCGCAGCGAGTGGTACGCTGAATCCCACCTCCAGCCCCGACCCTGCCGGCCTTCGGCGCCGCGATTCTCGTTTCCCGGCTCCCGGGAGCGATGCAGCGTGTGCGTGGTGTGCAGGGCTGGCACCCGGATGACCATCTCGGGGCTCACGGTTCCCTCCCTCTGCCTTTCCCAGCATCCCTGCCTAACCCTCTGACAACGCGCTAATTTTATTTCCCTTGTGATTCACACGCGCCTTTGCTCAGTTGCTAGAATACTGTCGTCTCTCAGACTGAGTAACTCTCGGGCTCGGGCTCCGGTGGTTTGCGCTGGGTCGCCGTTTTGGGGTCCGTGGCCTGCTCCAAAAACAAGCCGTTTCCAGAGCCGTCTCTTCCTGTTTTAGAAGAATTTTCTTGAGGTGTTTCTGATTTGTTCCGGCTCCTTGTCTGTAGTGTTTGAATTCAGGGAGCCTTCCTGTGTGTCCCGGGTCATCTTACCAGCATCTGTCAGTTTCTCTCAAGTCTTATTCCTTTTATTTTTTTTTAATTCTAATTTTTTTCTTACTTTTCCCTTTTGTGTTTCTTAAGGCATCATTTGCTGTGTTCCTTCCAGCTGGGTCTTGGCATCAGAACCGAATTTCTCGGCCTGTTCGTAATTCTCTCTCGCCTTGCGCCGCCTGACTGCGGGGTGTTTCTCCCCAAGCCGCCCGCCTGCCTGCCGTGCCTGGACGGTCCTCCCGATGTCCTCACCATGTGTGTCAACAGTAGGGTGCGATTTGTATCTGTCTCATGGGAAGGCCCCTCTGTCGTCTTCCATTGCCTGTGGGAACAGTATTCTCCTTTCTGTGACAGTCACTTTCTTCTCTTGTCTTCCCAGTGTCTACGGGGTGCCCCCCTTCAGCCCCCCCAGGTAGCTGTACTGTGCAGGCTTCCTCCCGGCCTGGAGCCCCGACCGTCGCAGGGCCAGCCTCGCTGGGGTCTCGAGGCTCACCTGGACCCCATGCACTGTCCCCATCCAAGGGGGCATGCGAGGGTCAGCAGCTGAAGCGGGTTCAACGGAGACCCCGAACCCAATGCCAGGCGCAGCGGGGGACCTGAGACACAGACACGCGCAGGGAGGGGCCAGGCAGAGATGGAGCCAGAGACGGGCGTGAAGCGGCCCAGCCCCAGGGACGCCTGGAGCCCCCGGGAAGGAGGCTCCCCGAACCCGTGCGGCCGGACGTCTGGCCCCCGGAGCACGAGCGGGCAGGCTTCCGTTGCTAGGAGACCCCCGACTTGTGCAAGTGTGTGGCTCAGGTGCCCGTCCCTGCTCCAGTCCAGCTGCTCCTGCCTCGCGTGCTGCCCTGAGGGAGATGGTCGGCCCCGGGCTGCGCACAGGACTCGGTCCCGGAGTCTCTGATGCAGGTGCCATCCCAATGCCACAGAGCCTACATCGGGGAACAGAGGGTGACGGATGCTGGAGGAGGGGGCGTGGGGCCCCGCGTCCGAGTCTAACGACCGTGGGGCGTCTCTGCGGGAGGACCCATTCCAACTCAACCTCGGGGTGATTCCCGAAGACAGGCCACGGGTATGACGGGCTAAGAGGTCCACAGCGCATGGCAGAGGAGGCTGGGGTCACAGAGCGGGAAGGGCGCTGCGAGAGCGTGGGGGGCTCACGGGCCCCGGCCGTGGTGGGAGCCGCCTCCCACCTGGGACACGGCCGGGGAGCCATCGAGCAGCAGCGGCTCGGTGTGCAGGCATGTCCTCGCTGCCTCCAGCCCTCCCAGCCCCACGACTCCAGGCAAACACCTGTCAACCTGGAGCCTCCGTTTCCCCACCTGCTAACTGAGAAAGCAGAGAGCTCCAGCTCGACAGGAGTTTGTAAGAAGTCGACGAGCCGGCACGTGCAGGGTCTGGCCCAGCCCGACTCTCAGAGGCTCCAGCGACGTGGCTCTCAGTGGCCAGCACAGGGATGGGGCAGGCGGGGGACAGACCAGGGGCTTAGAAGGTGGCTCAAAGGGGCCAGGTGCCCCCCAGCATTGTCGCAGAGAAGCCAAGAGACATCAAGATGCCAGAGGCATGCCGTACTCCCTTCCAGGGGGACCAGGCCTGGAGCGGCGGGCAGTGAGCTCCTGCCCCTTCCCCGGACAGAGCCTGCCCTCCCCCGCCGGGCTGTGTGTGGGAGCACAGCGGCTCACGCGGGACGGTCTGCGGGCTCTCCTGGACCAGCTGGACGCGCAGGGATGAGGCTGAGGGCCGCCCCTCGGGGAGACAACACTGGGTCTCGGTCTCACGGGCCGTGGCAGGGAGAGGAAGCTGCTGTGTGGCCTGGTGTGCCTGTGACGCCCGTTCACACTCACCTCCCCATCCCCCCCCCCCCCCCCCCCCCCCCCCCCCCCCCCCCCCCCCCCCCCCCCCCCCCCCCCCCCCCCCCCCCCCGCTCAGGATGGCCAGAGCGCCTCTGCCCGCAGCGCTGACCTGTTGCCAGTGCAGCCAGGGGACATGAGGGACCCGGTCTCTGCCGCGGGCCTCAGGCCAGGAGCTCGGGACCCCGGGGCCCGAGGGGCCAGCCCTCTCCCTCCGGCCCCTGCCTGGTCCCCGGGCGGCACCCTCCTCACCACAGTGTGGGTAGACGGACCCGGCCCCTCCCCAGTGGGAGGACGGGGTGAATGGGACTCTGTGTGTGCAGGGTGGGGCCCCGCGCCTAGAGGCAAGCGTGACCTTTCAGAGCTGCCTGACCCTAGGAAGGGGGGCCCTTCCCCCCAGGGCGAGGCCAGGACGGGGGCCACAGTGGAGCAGTGTTCCAGCGGGAGGGTGGGGCCCGGCCGGGGTGCACCCAGGCCTCAGGCACCCCCGTCCACTCTGGGTGTGGCCTTCAAGGACAGGGCGAGCCCTCTCGCACAAGCCAGCCCCCGAAGGAGGGGCCACACCCAAGAGCGGGTGCCCACCCCAGGCCACCATCCAACCTCCCACAAGCCCCGCGCACAGCAGCAGGGTCGCAGCCCCAGGACGACCTCAGGGCCTAGGGACGTGGGGCCAGGGGTCCCCACCCTGCAGCCGATGGAGAAGCACACGGAGGCCTGGGGGGGTCTGGCCTGGGGATTAGGGGCCAGAGTTTCCTGAGCCACATCCCAAGACCCTCCCAGAGTCCTGTGAGGCCACGGTCCTGCGATCCCAGGTGACAGAGGCACGGGGACGTGGACCGGGCCGGGAGTCCAGCTGCGCCAGCCACCCTTGTCGTGGATACACCACTTCCCTTCTCCGCGACGCCGTAATGTCTGATCATGAAGTGACTTTGGAGCCGGGTTTTAAACTCACTGTTTTGCTCAGGGAACTTCCCCCAAGCACCCCTGGGCGCAGACCCGTCCGGGAGCCAGAGCTCGGGAGCGCACAGGACTGCCTCGAGCGCCTGGTTCCTGGTCCGCGTGTCCCGGGCCAGTGCCGTGGACGGACACCCAGGGCCCGTGGGGAACTCGGAGCACGTGTGTCGGGGGCCCCAGCACGTGCGGGGAGGGGTCTCCTTCAGTGGGAAGGGCCAGGGGGGGAGCAAACCAGGAACAAGCAGGTGGACCACAGGGGCCACCAGGAGGATATCTGTGGAGCCCAAGCGGCACTTCTTGTCACCTCTGCCCTCTGGTCAGCCCTCCGGCCAGTGAGGGACACACAGAGCCCTCCCGACCGGGGCCGCTGTCGCCGCACCTGCACAGGGGCCTTCATCCCTGGAGGGAGACAGAGCAGAGGGTTGACATCTCTGTGAGGGCTGGGAAGGGGTCAGGACCTTGCTAATGAGACTGGCCCAGCCCAGCGAGGGCACAGGTCAGGATGGAACGGGGAGACAGCAACTGGTCTCAGAGAGGGCCAGCAGATGCCAGAAGCTGCCTGTTACCCAAACCTGGGTGGTGAGAGGCGACCACAGGCCAGGACCCAGTACGGCTGAGCACCCCTCGGCCTCTCAGGGGGCCCCAGCATCCCCTGCTAGGGGGTTCTCAGAGTCGCCTTTCCCCTGGGCTGATCACCCCCGTCCTGGGCCCCCGCCCGCACCCTACTCCGTCGCCCTGGGCCCTGAGTCTGGGCCTCCCTGCCCTTGTTGGGACTGGTGGGCCGCCCAACACACTCTGGTTTTACTGACCGTTCCTGCCCACGTCACCTCCCAAGAGCTCACCGCCACGGTCTCTGCCGGGGAAGCCATGACACGGTGACCCAGACCGCAGGAGCAGCTGTCTGCACAGCCCCGGACGCAGCCCTGGACGCAGCCCCGGACGCAGCCCCTCACTCGCTCCTCCAGCGAGCCCTTCCCTTCTGTAGCCCCCGTGTGGCTTCCACGTCTGTTGGAGGCATGCTTCCGAATTTCGTCACAGCAGTAAAAACACAATGGAATGATAAAAGCTGGTCAAAATTGTACGGAAAGTACAAGCCCGACTACACCAGAGGAAGTCCGAAACCGGCGCTGAGCAGGGCGTCAGCACGGGGCCACAGAGCCAGTCCGGCCTCCAGCCCCGGACCCAGAGCGGAGGCGAGTTGGCGGCATGGCCACTGCAGCTCAGGCTCCAACCCCAAATTTAACCCGAAGGCTCTCCAAAGCCTTCTGGCCCCTGCTGGCACCCTCCAGGGGCCCTCCCTGAGACCCTCGCACAGCACAGGAGGGAAGCGAGGAGACAGTCGGGACTCGGCTGGAGTTTGCCAAAGCTCCGGAAGGACAGTAAGCTGCAGGCGTGGGGCGTGGAGGGCTCTCCCTGGCTTCTCGGACACCCTCCCTGCTCTGTTCCTTCCTTGGAGACAGCGGTGCCTCCAGGCTGGCCTCCTGGAGTGTGAGACCAGTCCTCGCCTTGCCCCCACACCCAGAGAGACCCACAGTCCCACAGGGTGGCCCTGGGTCTCGTGCGACTGCTCCTCCCACTGGCAGTTGGGGTTCAAGTGGCTATCCCTGGAATCTGAGCTGGCCCAAGGGACTGCTCGACCAAGGCGTGTCCTGGGACTTCCAGCGTGTCACAGGAAGTCTGGCAGCTTGCACTCAGGGCTCTGAGAACACACATTCTTGGAGTCCACTGCCCTGAGACCACGCAAACTCAGGCGTGTCCAGCCTGCCCATGGGGACAAGGTGCCAGGCACACGTATAGAACCACCTCGGACGTGCTGGCCCAGCTGGGACTTCGGCGGTGCGAGCCCACCCTGCTGCCTGGGAAAAGCCACGTGAGGACACCCCACAGGGGAGCTAAGCCTGCCCTACCCACAGAACTAGGAGGCATAACTTTTGTGTATGGTGTGAGGTAAGGGTCCAGGGTCGCTCTTTGGTAGGAAGCCAGTATTCCCAGCACCATTGGCCAGAAAGATGGTCCATCCCCCATTAAACGGTCTTGTCAAAGACCTTGCCATAATTCGTTTGACCACAAGAGAAAGAGTTTATTTCTGGTCTCTCTCTGTCCTAACCCACTGGTCCATATTCTATCTTTATGTCAATACCGTACGATTTAGAGACAAATAAGTGTGAGTCTTCCAGCTTTGTTCTTGTTCAAGATTGTTTTGGTTATTCTATGTTCCTTGAGATTCCATACTAACATTAGATTCAGTTTTTCTATTTCTGTAAAGAAGTCATCAAGATTTTGATAGAGATTGCGTCGAAACTGTGGCTCCCTCTGGGTAGTAGCAGCATCCTGATTATTTTAAACCTTCCAGGACGTGAATATACCATGTGTCTCCATTTATTTATGTCTTCTAAAAATTTCTTTCTGAAATGCTTTATAATTTTTATTATACAACTCTTTCCCATTCTTGGTTAAGTTAATCCCTAAGTGCTCTATTCTTTTTGTGGCTATCATAAATGAATTGTTTTTGTGATTTCCTTTTCAGATTGTTCACTGTGAACATATAGAAAGGATTTCTAGCTGTCCTGCTACTTCACTGAATCCACTTATTAGCTCTGACCAGCCTTTTGTGGAACCTTTTGGGTTTTCTATGTATAAAACCATATCATCTGCAAAAAGATCATTTTACCTCTTCCTTTTCCATTTGGATGTCTTTGATTTCTCACTTGCTCTTGCCTTGGCTCTGGCTAAAACTTCCAATATTGTGTTAAACAGAAGCAGCTGGTATCCTGGTCTTGCTTCAGATCTTAAAGGAAAAGCTCTCAGCTTTCCACCACGGAGTGTGGTGTCCAGCGTGGGCTTCTCGTATGTGGCTTTAGTGTGTGCAGGCTGTTCCCTCCTATTCCTATTTTGTTGACTAGGTGTTAAGTTTTGTCAAATGCTTTTTCTACATCAATTAAGATAAGCATGTGACTTTTATCCCTTCATCCCGTCAATGTGGTTCATTGACTGACTGAGTTTTGTTTCCCGAACCGTCCTTGCATTCCAGGAACAAAGCCGGTGTGGTCCTGGAGGACTGTCCTTCTAATGTGCTGCTGAATTCTGTTCGCTGGTATTTTACTGAAGGTTCTGGCTTCAATGTTCATCAGGAATATCGGTTTATAAAATTTCCCGTACTGTAGTCTTCTTGCCTGGCTTTGGCATCAAGGTAACATGAGCCTCTTGTACAAGAGGACTTATTCCCTCCTTTTCAGCTTTTGGGAAAAGTTCAAGAAGGATTGGTCTTATTTCTTCTCTGAATGTTTGTCAGGATTCACCAGTGAAGCCTCCTGCTCCAGGAGACTATTGTTTATTACTGATTCAATCTCCCTACTAGTGATGGGTCTATTCAGATTTCCTGTTTCTTGGTGACTAAGTCTCAGTAGGTTTTGTTTCTAGGAATCTGCCCACTTCACGTCGGTTATCCAATCGGCTGGCTTCCAGTTGCTTATAGGACTCTTTTATCAACCCTTTTATTTCTGTCCCATCAGTAGTAGTGTCCCCACTTTCATTTTTGACTCCAGGCTCTGTCTTTTCCTTTTAGTCTATCTAGTTAAAGGCTGATTTTTAAAAATCTTTTCAAAAACCTAACTTTTGACACCTTTTATCTCCTCTATGATCTTTCTATATCTGTCTCATTTATCTCTGCTCTGACCTTTATTATCTTCCTCCTTCTACTAGCTTTGCGTCTAGCTTCTTCTTCTTGTCCTAGTTCCTTAAATTGTAAAGTCAGGTTATTGACTTGAGATCTTTCTTGTTATTCCAGTTTTCTTGAGATATAATTGAAATATAACATTATATGAGTTTAAGACGTACGATGTAATGACTACACGCGCACACATATGATCGCTGCGACAAGTCTAGTTAACAAACTTCACCTCACAGGAGAAATTTTAAGATCTATTTTCTTAGCAACTTTCAAATCTACTCTATCGTACTGTTAACTACAGTCAGCATGCTATACATTACATCACCAGGATTTATTTATCTTATAACTACAAGTTTGGACTTTTTGACCACCTTCCTCCATTTTCCCCACCCCCAACTCCTCACTCTGACAACCAGCAGTCTGCTCTCCGGTTTTATGAATTCAGTTGTTTAGATCGTACACGTAAGTGAGATCACATGGTGTTCACCTCTCTCTTACTTACTTCATTTAGGACACAAGCATGCCCTCAAGGTCCATCCATGTTTTTACAAATGGCAAGATTTTCTTCTTTTTATGGCTGAATAATATTTCACTGTGTGTGTGTGTGTGTGTGTGTGTGTGTGTGTGAGAGAGAGAGAGAGAGAGAGAGAGAGAGAGAGAGATTTTATCTGTTATCTATTGATAGACATGTGGGTGGTCTCCATATCTTGACTATTATAAATAATGCTGAAATGAACACATGTGTGCAGAGATCTTGTCAAGACAGTGGCTTTGTTCCCTTCACATACATTCCCAGAAGCGGGTTGTTGGATCATGTGGTAGTTCTATTTTTAGTTTCTCGAGGACCCCCGTGCTCCTTTTCATAGTGACTACATCAATTTTCATTTCTACCTTCAGTGAGCACCACATAGATGCATTTTAGGACCAGGGGATCCCGAAGAACCAAGATGCCCACAGCATTTTGCACCCCCATGGCTACAGAGATGAAAACCCAGCATACCCACGGCCCACAGCAGACGCCCATGCCCTGATCTCCTGGACCTATGAATATGTGACTTTGTGTGGCAAAGGACTTTGTAGGTGTGATTGCGGTAAGGGCCTCGAGGGGGGGAGATTATCCCAGGTTACTTGGGTGGGCCCGATGTCATCATGTGAATTCTCAGAAGGGAAAGCAGGACGTGGGAGGGTCCGTCAGAGAAAGAGGCATGAAAATGGCAGCCGAGGTGACAGAGAGACTGGAAGGTGGCGGAGGGGCCACGAGCCAGGGACAGTGGCCAGCTCTGGAAGCCAGAAGAGGCACGGAAGCAGACGCGCCCTCAGAACCCCAGGAGGAGCACACCTGGGGGACACCTTAGTCATAAGACTCTGCCTCCAAAACCATAAGGTAACGGGTGTGGGCTGTTTCCCGCCAGCACACGCTGAGCGGTCCGTCCGAGGAGCCCCAGAGCCCCACGCGTGCTGGGGGCGCGAGGACGGGAAGGCGGTGGGCGCTCGTGAGAACTGGCGGGAGGCGGCCCGGGGGCTTGCTGGACCTGGGCCCGCACGCTGTCTGCTGACCGCACAGCGCGTCCGCCCAGGGCAGCCGGGGCCCGACGCCTCCAGAACCTTCCGCAGGCCTCCACACCAGGATGCGCAGACATTCGTTCCCAGGGCTCCCGCGCTGACACATTTGTTTTAGATTATTTTTGTGAAAGCATGTGGGGGCTGTGGCATGCTAATAGTAGCTTACGACTGAGATCATTTCAGTCAGTGCAGCCACTTCGGAAAAAACGAGTCTCTGCCGCCCGCGGGTGGCCCCCCGCCGCCGTCTGCGCACCCGCTGCCCGCCCGCCGGCCGCACACAAGCCTTGTCATCGGCAGCCACCGTGTGCGAGACAAGACGCTTTGTCAGGCGCCGCTGCCGCCGGCGTGTGCGCACTGTGCCCGGCTCGGAGGACCCCATCCCGCAGCCGCGTGCGTTCTGTGTGAGTCGCTGCCTCTGCGGAAACTGCTCGCTGGGCGCTGAGCTCCCGCCACGTCGGCGTGGCTGCCCCGACGGGCGCTGAGGCCGAGCACCGCCAAGCATGCCGGCGAGCGCGTCGCTCGGGATGGGAAGCCAGGGGCTGGAAGCCATCCTCAGCACGAGACGCGCATCTTCCCTGTGGCTCTTGGGTGGTGAAAGGGGCCTGGCAGGGGAGCCCCTGCCCCTCTGAAGCCGGAGAGCCGGCACGGAGAGATGTCACCTGCTGTCTGCGGTCAGCGGGAGGCTCGTGAGGGCTGAGCCCAGGGACCCAGCCGCTGAGAAAGGTCAGGTCTAGGGCTCAGCGGTCAGGCACTCCCAGCTCCTTAGAACAATCATTTTTAATCCTTGGGATTTGCCTTCCTCTCTACATCTTTAAGAAGGCCATTGAAGTCTGCCGGAAGTAAGCCTGTTGGGCCAGACGGCACCACTCGGCCGGGACTGTGGGTTGGCCTCCTTCACGCAACATGGGTAGCACCACCTGTAACGGGAGCGGTCCCGTGTGAGGTAGTGAGCCTGCTGGCAAAGGAGGCATGCAAGCCAAGGCCAGGTGTCCACTTGGATCCTGCAGAGGCGGCTGTCGTGGGCAGTGAGCCTGTGCGCTTTGGATGACGGACACGTCCTGTTCTGGGTTAGACCGGCGGGCCGCCTCCTCGGTGCCGAGGACCAAAGGCATGGTCTCAGTGCCATCAGCTGGAGGGCCCTTCTGTCCGTGCTGTCGTCCGGCCTCCCGCCCTCCTGCCTCCATAGCGAGTGGACAGTACAGCTAGTCACCAGATCATTTTAATTCAGAATCTCTCCTTCCTTATGAGACTCGGAGGAACACAGCAAGAACGGTAAATGCTTGTCCTTTAAGCCCAATACGTGTGCTTGCTTTACGACAGGAAACAGTCTGTAACCACTCTCTTCTGTCCCCAGAGTCCCAGCTGTCCCAGCCTCCCCCACGGCCATCTGCTGCATGGTGGCACCCCTGACCCTCAACTCTCCCCCAGGCCCCAGCAGCCAGGGGCCCGGTCAGCCTCCACGGTCATCGGCATGGTGCCGTAAGCAGTCCGGGGTGTCCTGAGCACCCCATCTTCCCTCCTCGCAGGGAACCCGTGGGGCCGGAGCCCAGGTCGGAGGCCCTGAAATCACCGTGTGGCTCCCCATGGGAGCTCTAACGTCACTGAGACTTGCAGCCAATCAGCATCTCCCTCTGAGACTTGGGAAGATGGGGGGTATCAGCATTAAGACGGTGAAAGACACCCCTAATACGGCTGGCGTCCAGAGAGAAGGGGGCTTAGTAAGTCAGCCCCCCACATGTGCTGGGGACGAGGAGGCCATCATCGTGTGGGCCGAGCACGGGAGGCTGGGGCTCCCCATGCTGACTCAGGCTCAGGGATGAGAAGACTGGGGCCACTGCGAGGGAATGCGGCTCTCCGCACTGAGGAGAGGGGCTCGAGGGCACTCTTGAACCTACTTTTGACGCCAACAAACACAATGTTACAAAGGTTTCCCTCCCGGCATAGTGGGTTCATTTTGGGGAGAGTACTATCCACACCAGGCAGATCCGCGAGCCCTGCGGGGGCTGTCCGTGCCCTCCGCCACCCCCAAAGGCCATCGGCAGGGAGCAGGCCCTGCCTAGCCCTCGGGGGGACGGAAAAGGCGTCCTGGCCGGGTTGGACAGGATGCCCCTGGCTCTGGAGGCTCCCACGCCCTCCCCGCGGGCCCTGCCTCCCTCCTGGGCCTCAGCCCTCCTGCCATGGACTCGGCAAGCCTCCCATCGGTGTCAGCACCCCACCATCTCCTTTCCACAAACTGATGGCGTGCCCCTCAAGCACTCCAGGCCTCTCCAGTGCCGAGCCTGAATGTCAGACGGCACCTGCTGGCCCAGAGACGGGGGACAGATGGCAACCAGGCTCTGGGGACACGGCCGCCCGGGGCAGGGGTGCGGCCCCACGAGGCACAGCCAGCAGCCCGTCCGCCTCCCCGCCCCGCACGCCTCCCTCTCACCTGCAGCCCCACCCTTGGGTGCTCGTTGGAAGCCTCAGTGCCGATGCCCACCCCCGCGGCGGCCCCACGGCCACCGCCACAGCATCGCGACCCCGCTCACGTGTAAATGCGCAGGGGAGATGACGCCGCAGGGAAACCCTTCCCCCGCATCACTGTCCACAAGGCAGACTGGAACTGGCCGATGAGGCGGGGTGGGATGGAAGGAGGCTTTGCCGGCTGTGCAACCCCTGGGACAGCGTCGCAAGGGAGGGGACGCTGGAGTGCGGAGCGGGAGCCGGAAGGCACAGGCGTGCTGGTCGGGAACTCACAACAGCTGCCCGGCCGCTGGACAGATGGCCTCCTAACTCCAGGGCACCCCGGCGAGGTCAGGGCAAGCAGGGCGCCCGGCTGTGGGCAACGGGCAGAGAGGCGGGAAACAGAGGGAGCCGGTCGGGAGCAGGGAGCCAGGAAGGAGTCAGGCTCTGCAGAACTAGACGGTGGGCATGCCTCCACCCTCGGGGAGGACGAGGTCTCAGACACAAAGGGCAAGCTGAGGACAAGCTCATTCACATTGAAAAGGAATGTTAGAACATCAAAGAAAAAGAAAGTTCTAGACGGTCTCAGAAAAGGTCGTTAAGCTCTGAGAGTGCCCCCACCAGGTCACCAGATCGCCCAACAAAATGCTGAGAAGCAGAAGCGACAAAGAGATGTTTTCCGAGGATTAAAGAGAATTACTTCCAACGTAAAGTTCAAGTTTGCCCAGGCCACTGAAGTGAGGACGAGCGCCTCTCAGCCGGCGGGATCCGAGCTGACAGGGGCCCACGCCTGCTTGGAATGGGGTGCCCAGGAGGAGAGGGGACAGGAGGGGAGCGGAGAGGAAAGAGGGGAGGGGAGACGGAAGGGAAGCGGAGGGAGGCTGCACAGAGAGGCGGCTGCTCTTGGGAGTGAATCCCAGTCCAGGGCTGTGCTGTCCGAGCCCCCCCACCCCCGAGGACCACAGAAACCCGGGGTGGCAGCTGCAGAGGTCCCAGCCCTCCCCACACTCCCAGGGAACGCAGGACCTGTGCCTAGAGGGAAAGACTCCTACTGTAACCAAGGCCCTGGAAGGCAAGGCAGAAATTTCTGGAAGGATGCTTAGGCTCTCCAGCCTTTTGAAAGATTAAGTTGGAGTGACCGGAAATGGCCCTGCTCCCCAACCCTGGGAAGACGGCACTGCAGCCACAGAAGCCAGCACCCTGGGGTGGGGGGTTGGAGGGCACGAGGGTTCGTCAGTCTTCTGGGAGGGACGGCGCTAAATATCACAGGCCTTTAAAGGGCCTGTGCCCTCCGCCCACAAACTCCAGGGGTAGAGGTTTGTTGTGAGCAAATAGCCCAAGGGGAGGACAAAGACGGGCGCCCACCGTGTGCTCCGGCCCTGTTCGTGACGCGAGCTCCCGGGAGAGCGTGACCCCCAGCAGACGCCGCACGGCCCCTAGAAGAGCAGCACCCCGGTGGGCACAGGACGCGGAAGGACCCCCAGAGCGGGACGCCGGCGGGAGGCAGGCCAGAGCGCGTGCCCCCTGACTCCGCGTGCGGCCCGGACGCGGCGAGCCCCGAGGCAGGAGCGTGGAAGTTCGGGTTCGCAGGTGGGCCGGGGAGTGGACCGCCTCGTCCTGTGCTCTGGCCTTCCTTGGGGCGTTTCGGCGAGGGTCTCCCTTGCTGCTGGGGGAATGCCCTTCCTGTTCATATAGATATATTTGTGGCGGGCTGGGTCCTTGGAAATGTCATGGTTCCCATCTGGGTCGCGTGTGGAACGCAGAGCAGAGTCTGAGCGGGTGTCCATAAAGGGCCCGCCCGAGTCTTCACGGGCATCTCCCTCAACGGGAGACACGGAGGCAGTAGAAGAGCCACATCGCGTTAAAGACACACCTGATGTCAGGCTCCCTCACTGTGCAAAGCCACCTTGTCAGAGGGAAGAGACTGACGTCCAGAAATCAGCCTCACTGCCTCTGGGGCTGCTGCTCACCCCAGGCGGCGCGTGGGGAGCCGCAGGAGGAGCGCAGAACCAGGGTGAGCAGGGAGCCCCAGCCCGGCTGCGCCCATCCCCCTCCTCGGAGGCTTCCCTGCCTGCCACCCCTCCCCCACCCGCCTGAGCCTCCCCAGACTGGGACGGGAGGTCAGGCTCCTCAGGCCCCACATCTCCAGAGAAGGGAAACCTCTGCTACGGGGTCTGGGACCTTGAGGGACCCCAGCCCCATCTTGCAGTCAGAGGAGACCCAGGCCTGTCTCAGAGCGGGCCCCTGGCTGGGAATGGGGGCTGGGCCGGGAGCACGGGCTCCCACCGGGCACCTGCCTCCCCACCTGGGCGCCCTCCCTCCCACCAGCGAGGGCTTTGCACTTGTTTTGGGGTTGACACGTTGCCCTGGGTGGGGTAGAACGAGGTCCCTGTGATTCCCGGGGGCAGGGCCCTGGACGAGGCGGGGGCTGCATAGCTGGGGCCCGTCGAATAATAAGAAGGCAAGAGTCAGCTCCCCTGAGATCTAATAGGATGAGAGCCGACCTGTCCACCTGCCCTCCCAAGAGGACCAGGGGGTCGCAGGCTCAGGCCCGCGGCTCTGGGTTGGACGCCCAAGGCAGCATACCATCCTGCCCAGCCCTTGGAGGGCCCAGCTGCCTGGGGCGGTCACAGGGACAAGAGCAGTTGCCCCTCCACCTTCCCCAGTCTGTCACCACTCTGTCCCAGCAGCTGGGGGCTGCACCCCCAGCTATCCTGGGACTGTCCCCAAGGGGTCTGCTCTCCCCAAAGGGCAGGGTCCTCAGCCAGATCCCCTGGCATGACATTCAGGGATAGACCCCAATGGGACAAGGGGGTCCTAGCGTGGCTTAAGGCGTATGTGGCTTCCTGCCACGAAACACTGGCCCAGGACATGTGGGCCCTGCCCAGCCCTGCAGCTAGGCCTGGAGCCGGGGCACCCTCGACACCCCAGCACGTCCCGGGCTCCCCAAGGAACGCTGTGGGCCTATCACATAGGACATGTCCTGAATCAGATCTGGGGCTGAGGGGCGCCCCTCCAGGAGGGGGCCTGGAAGGTGGACCCCAGGGCCTCACAGGGTCCAGACCACAGCCCAGGGGACCCAGAAGCATGCCATTTTCAGGACTTAAAGTGAAGCAGCTCATTCTTTTAAAATTGCTGACTAGTATGTGTTTAAAGGACCCTGCAGTGGGGTGGGGCTCCCACAGTGTCCTAGAGGTACGAGACCCTGCTCCCCGCTCAGGGGATGCGTGAGCGAGGGAGGCTTTGCCATTGTGAGGTCAGGCAAGCCCCAGAACCCTCGGACCTCATGGAAAATGAGGCATTACACGGCCCTCCTCAGGGTGGCCTGGGCCCCCTAGAGCCCCTCTTCTCGTGCAGATTCGGCTGGAACCCTGCACAGGGCACCCCAGGACCTAGTGTGGTGGGTGGGAAGAGGGCAGGGAGTGGGGGGCAGAAAGGGCATCACAAAAACAGGCTGTTTCCCCATACGTGCACCTCCATCCATCCACCCATCCGTCTGTGTTCCTCCACGTTTCCAGAGCCCCGTCTCCGCCTGCTGCCATGTCAGGTGTGGGGTGTGTGGAGGTAACAGGACAGGTGGGACAGACAGAAGGCCCCTTGGCGGGAGCAGGGGGGCGACCATGGGGAGCAGAGCTCGCGGACGCAGGCAGGTGGGGTGCAGTCTGGCCAGAGCGGAGGGGTGGGGGGATAGCAGAGGCCTCTAGAACTGTGGGTGCCGTGTCCTGGAGAGCCCCAGGCTTGCACAGACTCCCCGTGGGCATCACTCGGCTTCGCGGGAGTTGTCCCCCCGCGATCCAAAGGCAGAGCACACCCACTGCCTTTGGGTGGAGGAGGCTTCCCCGACTCCGCCGGGTATGTGTCTCCGGCTGGCTATGGCTCCGCGGAGACTCTAGGGAAGACGCACCAGGAAAGAGAAGGGAAGGCTACACCCACAGCTTGAAACTGACTGAAGGAGCTGTGTGTGGAGTGGGGGCTCCTCCGCTGGCCGTGGCTGCCATGGCTGCCCGCCTCCACCCACCCCTGTGCGCAGGGCCCCCTGTGGCCGCCGCCCCCCCATCGCAGCTGGGGCCCACCTGCCCAGGCAGCCGGCTCGTCACAGGCTGCGGCTGTGGCACGTGGTCAGGTGAGACAAGGCCCCCCTCCGCGTTCTCTGCTCCAAATTATAGAGGACGAGGGCGACAGGTCCCGACAGCCCAAGGCAGAAAGCGAATTGCAAAATGCATGTTTTTAAAAAGCTTGGAGAGCAGGGAGGCAAGTCAGAGCAGGGCCCCCGCTTGCTGACACGGGAGCAGACTCCCCAGTCCCCAGGAGGGACTCCCCCAGCCGAGGGGGACAGTGAGGCCACTGGCGCTCACGTGAGGCTGGTCTGACGACAGGAACCGTAAAGAACCCCGGACACCGCAGTGCCCCAGTGAACAGGCTGATTTCTGTTTCCCCAAGGCCGGCCGCGCTTGGGCTCAGACCGTGTCCAGGGGTCGCCCACTGTCGCTGCCGCCCGCCGCTGGGTGGTTGACGGTGGCAAGGCCCCTTTCCCCTCTCCCCTGGGCTTCTCCCCCAGGCTGGACGTCCCCCACATGCTGAGGAAGCGTCGGGGTCCAGTGGGGGGGGCAGACAAAGGGACGGTGGGAGGGATGCACTGCCGAGGTCCGAGGGAGCAGGGGCGGCGCCGGGGAGGCTTGCCTGAGCTTCTGTGATGCTCTCCGAGCTTATCTTCGATGTAACCTTGGGGTTAAAAGTAATTGGAAATTGATTTTCTTTTACTTCATGGTACTTAGATTTCAAAACATCTGTTCTCAGGAAACAGCTGGGCCTTCCGAGCCAGCCCACCCGCTGACCCCCACCCCTAACCCCCGACAAAGAGCTGGCCACAGCATGTCCTCGCCACATTTAACTGAATCCCGAAACCCCGCGTCCCTTGTGAACACTCATCTGAAATCCCGGCTGGCTCCCTCTGCGTCCAGAAAGCAGACGTCATCGCCAGCAGGGAGGCTGAGCACAGCCCCCGTCGTCCACACTGGGACGTCCGGCTTAATAACGCAGGGGCGTGCACAGTGACGGGTGGCCCGGGGGTCGGTCCTGGCACTCAGAGATGCTGGCAGCACCTGTCTTCCTGTGCGACCATCGTCCTGTGCTATGGCCAGACGCCCCTGCTCCCCAAAGGCCCCCCTGCTTCTTACCTTCCCTGCTTCGTCAGCCTGGCTCCTGACGCCCGAGTCTGCGTCACCCCCCGCCCAGCTGAGAGAGGCCAAGGGCGGCAGCGGCTCACACACTGAGGCGGGAACTCCCCGGGGTGGCTGAGCAGCTCCCCCAGGTTTGCACAGCTGGGAGGCGGGGGAGCCCCAGAGGCCTTGACAGTGACCTGGGCTGCCCCTGAGCCTCCGGCCACAGCCATCCGGGGCCACAGCAGCCCAGCTGCAGACCCCAAGCCATCATCCCAGCCCCTCAAGAACACTTGTCGCCTCTGCTATGCTCTGTGCTCACCGGGGCCGGCAGGGGACCTCAGTGACTGATGGGGAGAATGGGGTTGACCTCACGCGGCAGCTGGCCCATACCAGCCCCGAGGTCCCTCAGGGTGCCTCCCGCCAACCTGCAGAACAAAGCCAGGCTCTCCAGCGCGCTGGCCTGCGGTTGGAACGCATCGGCTTGGGCAGCTGTCCCGAGGCCCCGAGGCTCAGCAGCCTGTAATCGGATAGGATGAGGCGCCCGGGTGAGGCTGACGCACAGCTCAAGTCCCCGGGCCCCCGGCCGCCAGAGGCCGTGTGTGGCCCCTCCACCCACCTGGCACAACCCCGGCACCGCCTCTTCACAGGGTCGAGGGGAACTCCAGGCCCCTCCTCTGCAGCCCCCCACCAGAAGTCACCAAGGCCACCGGCCCTCATTGGCGCTTGCCTCCATTCTCCTGTGGAACCGGGCCAAATTCCTTGGAGCCCGGCCCTCCCAGAGGGTTGCTGCTCTGCCCCCTGGGTCTGCGGGCAGGGACCAAGGACGGTGCGGAAGCAGGGGGGCCTTCAGTCAGGGGCCCCAGACGGAGAGGAGCCCGGGTTCCCAGCTGCGTCCCCCCCGCCTCCCCCACAGCACACAGATGTCCCGGCGGGCCTGGGGGCCCGGGGCGCTGGCGTCTCGGGGCTGCGCCCGCGGCACTGGGTACAATCCACAGCCTCGCTGTATTATTTCAAGCCTGCGGAATCGAGTTGGCTTGAGCATAAAGGAGACTTTCTTGGCTGGGCTCTGGCTTCTGCTGGTTTCTCCTCTCCACCCTGTGGCTTGGACGGGCTCGGGCCGGCCCGCTGCCGTGCAGCCCTGACGAGGCTCCCCCTTGTCACGCCAGGCCTCGGAGCAGGTCGGGGGCAGGGGAGGCCTGGGATCCGGCAGTGCCCAGCGGCCCCAGCCCTGCGGAAGGGGGCTTTCCCTCCCGGGCCTCCTCGGGCCTCCTGCTCAGGGCTCCAGGGCCACTCTGACCTCTTAAAGGCGTATTCAAATGCTAACCGAGGGCTTACCGAGGGAGGAACGCCCTCCATCCACAGGGCCCAGCAGCCCGAGGACACGACGGTCAGCTCTGACCACAGCTGTCTTGAGAGCCAAGGCCTTGGACCACCCCACACCGATCGGAGCTCTTTAGGCCCGGGCACGGTGCCCCCCATGAGCAGGCCACCCTTTACCACACGCCGCCAGAGAGGTCCAGACGGGGGCCAGAGGACAGCCCAGGTGCCCCCAGCCGCCGGGGTCCTTCCCCCTGACACCGGCCGCAAGGAGCTCCAGAAATCCTCACCGCACAGAGCCAGGAGCCCTCCGCTGCCGGCCCCAGCCCGGGCTCCTGAAGGGTGACCAACCCACCCAACGCCCTCCTCTTCCAGCCTCGTCCTCAACATGGAAGGGAAGTCGGCGGCCCTGGGGAGAGAGGCGTTGGTGCCCAGAGATTTTCTTCACGTCTCAGTGGGGCTGTGGGGGAAGAGGAGCCACTTCCTCCCCACCCTCCCCGGGGCCACATGAGCCTCATTCAGGGACACCGGACATTCCTCCACCCACCTGATCCCCGGCCTGCAGCAGACATCCTGAGGGTCACTCTGATCAGGGGTTGGGGGGCTATGAGCCAGGGCGCCCCGGAGCTCAGGCCAACAAGCTCCCACAGGCCGCCCCCCCCAGAGGGAGGGCAGCAGAGGCCAGGGGGCCCTTGACCCACAGGAAGTGGGGTGGGAACCACTAAGGAAGGGCTGGGGACGTGGCCCCAGGGCAGGGGACCTCACTGACTCAGGGAGGGCAGGGAGAGAGGGCAGGGAGGGAGGGCAGGGGAGGGCAGCGGGGGAGGGCGGGGGGCAGCGGGGGAGGGGAGGGCGGGGAGGGCAGGCACATAAGACCTACGCTGCTCCTGTCCCAGAGGAGCCCACCCAGGAGCCGAATCTTTCAGAGGGAAGGGAAGCTGCTTCTCAGGACCACAAAATACCCAACACCCACACACGCACATGCACACGCACACACACGCACATGCACACAGACGCCGGTATGCACACACGTACATCTTCGCGCACACGCTCTGAGAAGCAGGGAAATGGCTTGCACACTGTGGGAGGAGGGAAAGCAACAAGTTAGAACAGAAAATAGCACATAAAATTATCTGGATGTTAAATCACCAAAAAGACCCCAAACCTCCGGCCTCCACCCAGGCTGGCGTATCAGCCAGGAGGAGCGGCTTCGGTAGCAGGGGAGGGGCGGGTAGGCCCTTCTGTCCCCAGCCCCAACTTGGGGTCCTCCGCGGACCGGGGACCCATGGGGCGTAGTGGACCCCATTCCGTGAGGACGTGAGCTGTGGCCCCCAGTGAAGGGCCAGCCCCCAGGTTTATTCCTCAGCTCCTCAACTCTGCTTGGAGCACCACTGACCTTTCGCATGAGTCTCAGGAGCCCCTCAGCCATGCCCTCCCTGGCCTCCCTGGCCTCCCAGGGAGGTCCAGGCCTGTCCCCACCGTCCTCCCCAAGGCCACACACCCCGGGGGCCCCAGCCGACTGGCTCCTCATCACCCTGCCCGAGGTCAGCGTCGGCCGGGCCCCTCGCTGTCAGTGTTACCTTGTGGCTGCCCCCGGACGAGGGCTGGACATGGGGGTCTGATCTCTGTCCGTGTGATCAGGGATGAGCAAACAAGCCGTTCTCGGCTCTTTCTAGTGACCCTGTGTGTGTACAAAGCAGGGCAAAGGAGACAGGACTGGCTCTTCAGAGTGGCGGGCCCTCACTGACCCTGACCGCCTCCCCCAGGGACAGATAGGGAGTGGGAGGACCCTCCAGAGCCCTCCCTGCCAGCGGGGCGTGGGCCTTGTTCTAGAGCATCCCGGGGGGACGGGCTCCGGGCTCCTAAGGCAGCTGGGCCGGGACGTGGCCCACGATAGCCTCTCCCTCTGGGGGGCCCGGCGTGAGGCCGGCCTCCCCCGCGCCGGGCAGCACACCCCACCTGGGCCGCGACCGGCTGCTCAGGGCAGGTGCCTGACAGGAGGGTTGCTCTCCACACTCCTGAGCAGACTTCCAGGAGCTTAGGGGGCAGGAGCCCCAGGGCCGGCCTCTGAGCTCCCAAAATAGCCTGGGGTGCGGCCAGCGGCCAGGGATGGGCAGCTGACTTCACTCCACAAGCATCCCCGGCAGCCCAGCTGTCCGCCCTGACCGCACCTGCTGGGCCTCTGAGCCGGAGCTCAGCCCCCAGGAGATGGGCAAGGACAGCGGCTGGGCCACCCACGGCAGCGGAGGCCTGCCTCCCAGAGCCAGACTCCTCTCCCGGTCCTGGAAAGGGCCCTCAGTGCCCTGGGGCGGGGTGGGGGGCACACACTGGGACTTCATTGCCCTTGGGCTGGGCCTAGGCGACTCCCCCGTAGGCCAGTCTGGTCCCAAAGCCGAGGAGAGGAGGACTGGGCCCCGAGGAGGCCCCCCATCAGGGAGGGAGCATGGCCTTGCCCCCCAAGACAGAGAACACCTTGTTCCCTTCCAATCGGGGTCTCTTGGGCTCAGGAGAGATTTATTAAGCCTAAATTTAAAAAGCGAGGAATGAATTTTCATGTCATTTCCTACTGTGATTTGTGTTTCCCCCACAAAATCTTCTGAGCCTCCCGGGGCTCCCCACTCTGTGCACCATGTGTGGGAGCCAACAGTCCCCGAGGACGCCAGGGACTCCCGGGCCACCACATCCCATACAGAGTCCTCTCTGCTCTCGGGACACAGCCTCGTGGCGTGTCCCACTTCCCGGGGCTATGGCTCCCTCTGGGGTGTCCCCAAGCCCACAGAACCTGCAGCTCCCCAGCCCAGCCATAGCTTGTGGTAGGAGAGGGCTCAGCCCCTTGCACCATTGGGCTGAGCAGGGGTGAGGCTCAGCCTCTGAACCTGCGCCTTCTGGGACCCGCAGCACGTGCAGGGTGGACAGCTGCCCTGCCTGGAGTCCACAGCAGATCTGCGAACAGACGGCAAAGTGCTGGGACTCTGCTAAATGCGGTGGGTGTGGCTGGAGGGCCCGCATTAGAGCAGAGGCAAAGGGATGGCCTCCCTGACAGAGGTGGCAGTGCAAAGGCCCTGGGGTCACCAGGGCCCCAGCACTGTGCTCGCAGCGTTCAGGGACCGCAAGGAGGTCAGCATGGCCACAGGGGTGAAGGCCAGGCCAGGAGGGGCGGGTGAGGGCAGGGGGCATGTGGGGGGCACATAAGGACTTTGCTTCCTGTTCTGATGGTAAAGCACTAAAGCTCCTAAGAAGCGCTCAAGCCCAGGACACACCAGAAGACAGCACAGGATGGGGGTGGGGAGGAGCGTGGTCAACCCCAGCCGGGGGCTTCCTGGGATGGAGACCGGTCCTGACGCCACCTGTCTGGAGAGCTGCCCTCGGCACCCACCCTGGCCTGGACGCCGATCCTGGCGTGGCCTCCACCTGTCAGCTGTTTCTGGGCTCAAGTGGTCTCCACTTCTCTGGCTCTATAGCAGATGGTCTCCGTAGAAGCTTCTGGAAGCTGGTGTGGCAGCTGCCATTGCAGGAATCAGAGGGGCCTCCCTTCTCTGCTGGTCACTCCCATGAATACGGGCCCAGAGGCAGCCTGAGGGTGTCCTGGCAGGCTAGGCTCTCAGGACCAGAGTGAGGCCAGGGGCTGGTCTGGGCAGCGTGCCGGGGGGTCTCGTGGGCTGGCAACCCCAGGGGCTTTCTATTGACTGCTGCATGCAGGGGGCAGGAAGGGCCTGGGGCCAGGAAACAAGGAACCTCTGTGTTCCAGGCCGTGGGAGTGCACTGGGAGACTCCTCAGGCCTTTGAAGTCCCGGGCTCACTCACCCAAAGGTGGGGGGTCAACCCTGGGGGGGCCGTGGAACAGGAAGGCTGCCACGGCCCCACAGAGTCTCCCCTGGGAACACTGAGACCTCCTCTTGGGTGGATTCCCCGTCCCTCGAACTGGTTCCTCGCCGCCAGTGTCAGTCACCTGCCCGCTGGGTCACCGGGTCTGCGCCCACTTTGCCTCCACGGCCGGGCCTCTGAGTCCCCGTCCATCACACACATTCTCTCGCTCTCCTTCTCCATCTCTCCAGGTTCCTCAGGCCAGTCTGCCCAGCACAGTGGCCGTGCGCCCAGGGACTAAGGGGACCAAGGCCAGCAGACATGGGGGGGCCTCGAACCAGAGCAAGACTGGCGTCGGGGCGGGCACCAGCTGGTCACCCCGTCACGAGCCTCCCTTTGCTTTGGGGACGCCAGGGGTTCCTTCCCCCCCAACCCACATGCACACTGTGCCCTGGGCGGCGGGCTCTCCTCTCTCACCGTGCAGGGGGCACGGGGGGCTGAGGCCTGGCGGGGGAGGGAGGGCGGAGGGGCCCAGGGAGGGAGCACCCACATCCAGCCGGAGAACGGTGAGGTGACGTGTGTCCAGGGTCAGGAAAGCAGGCGCCTCTCCTGTCCCCGGAAACGTCCAACCTTGTCCCCTATCCCTGTGAATGGGACGGTCTAGTCCTTAGACTCACGTTTTTTGTATTAGATGTATTTTACGTACAAAAGAACTCATAGAACATGCCCCTACCTTTCAACAGAAGGATGAATGCCTGTCACATGTCTTGAGAAATACGACGAAATCGATCTCTAAAGCAGGAAGATTCAGCTAAAGGAGGTGTGAATAGATCTGTGGCGGTCTTTACACTTGAATGGAGGGAAAATTCCATGTGTATTTTTGCTAAGCTCCCAGGCCCTCCTGAAAGGGACGATGGCCACGGGGCCCCCTGGCCTCACCCCACCGCACTCCGCTGGGCGCACACTCCCGCACACTCACGCACACTCACGCACACTCACGCCCTCTGCCTGGACGCCGGCACAACTCATGGCATCCCGGAGTGCCGACCCCGCTGTCCTGCTGGCCTGTGAGAGCCTCGCTTGGCCCCCACCACCGAGGCCTTGTGGCAAAGGCACCCCGAGCCCCCCGCCTGCTCCAGGAAGCCTCCTGCGTCAGCCGCCGGCCGGGCGCCCGACCCCACGCCCCCTTCTTGGTTCTCAGCACCGGCGGAGCCCACGCGGGGCTCTGACCAGGCCCAGTCCAGGCCTCCAGGCTGCAAACACTGTAGCCCCAGACCCCCCTCACCCCCGGACCCTGGGGGCCGTTGTGGCCCCGCTAGCCTGTCCCTGCTGGCCCTCCTCATGGTCACGGACGTGACTCTGGGCCCGAGGATCTTGGCTGACAGCGGTGACGGCAGGTCACCGTCCGGCCCTGTCCAGCAGGCATCTGGAAACCACCAGGCCCTGAGCCGTGTCTTGTGGAAGCTGTCCCCACAGTCCAGGAAGCCCCTGCTTGGGCGTCTGTGCGGGAGCGGCGCCCCAGCCCGCGCCCGGGGCCAGAGGAGGCGGCGGGAGGAAAGGCCTGGCCCGGAGGGTCCCGTGACGCCAGCCCAGCAAGGCCCGGTCCCGCACAGGCCGAGTCGCACTCCTGAGGAATGAGGCAGAGCCTGGTTCTGGAAGGCTGTCATTCGGGGAGCCACGCTGGCGGCCTCCCAGCCCCGCCGTGGCCCTTCTGGCAGGCCTGCCCTCGGGCGCTCACACAGCCTTGCCCCACGCCCCGAACACTCGGGAGGGGGCCCGGGTCCCAGGGCAGGAAGCACTGGGCTCCTGGACGCTGGTACCAAGGACGGCCGGGCGGTGGCCGTGCCATCAAGACCGCCAGCCCCAGGCCCGGCTCCGCGGCCTGCCCCTCCTCCTCATTCCCTGCGCCCAACAGTCCCAAGGACTCCCGAGAGCCCAGCCTTCGGGTGTGGGCATCCCCTCCCCCGTGACCCCAGCCCGCCGCCTGAGAAAAACCCCCAGAACAACTTTGCAGGGAGAACACAATTCCTACTGCTCTCGAGGTGACTGAAGTTGGCTTTACTGTCGTATTTAAACACATCTAAATGCACAGCTAGATGTTTGCAGACTCTGCCAGGTACGCTCATGCCCACGGCACCGAGGGGGCGCCCCCACACGGCGTCCTCCAGTCTGGCGCACCTGTGCCCTCAGCAGCTGTGGTGCTTTGACTCAGTTTCCCCCATGCCCCCTGCACCCAGGAAAGGCTGGCACGTCCTCAGGCAGGGCCGAGGGGGGCCTTCCGTCAGCCGCCTGGGGCGCGTTGGGGCCCGAATCCCCGACCAATCCCTGCTCCTGGCAGCCCTTCCCGCACCAGCACATGTCCCCGTTGTCCTGCGGCCATGCGGGCCACTTCCAACTCCCAGAAGGGAGGATCGAGGCCGCTGGGGCCGTCCGGCCGGATGTGTTGGTGCCACACACGCACGGATCTCGCCAAGGATGGTGTCGGGAGCGGCGACGAAGATGCTGAGTCCTGGGTGCCCGACACCCGGCGAAACCAGCCGGGCAAGTTCCCGCTGCGTCCCTGCGGGGTCCACGCCGTGTCCTGCCGCCCCCACAGCCGAGTCGCCGTCACGCACTGAAGCCCAGCCAGCAGCGCCCTGAGCACCACGGGGCTGGGCACATGCCCATGGGGTCCAGCTGTCCAGCCTCGTTTCCTGTCCAGTCGCTGGCCTCACGGGAGCTCCTGACATAATCCGGATGTAAGTCTTGACCATTATATGTGTCACAAATATCTCTTTCCAGGCTGCGGCTTGTCCTGTCTGGGACCTGGGGTCTTCCTCTCCTGATTCAGTAACAGACCCTGACTGGGACAGGACCGGCAACCCTGCGTCTGCGCCCGCCAAGCGCAGGGAGGGCGCCTGGGGCCCAGCGGCGGAGCAGACAAGGGGCCGGGTGGCCCAGCGGTGGGGGCTGGCCGCGGGGGGGCTTCCCGCGGAGGAGGGCGGCTGGATGTTTGCCCGAGAGCAGGGGTGGGCCCTGTGTGTGGACAGTCTCACTTGCCACCGGCTTCCAGGAACGAGAAGACATGCTTTCCCCCCCTGGGGTCTCTGTCCTGTCCTCGGAGCCTGGAGGGAAGGCTGGCACGGCGAGGGCCCAGAAGCACGTCAGTCTCGGCAGCACCGACCGGACGCTGAGCCCTCGCTGCCCACCCCGAGAAGTGACCTCGGCTCACGGCCAGCAACGACCGTGACCGGGGGGTCGGGTGCGGACAGCCAGCCCTGGGCCCGGAGCTCCGCGGGCCCCTCAGCAGCAGCGGGAGGCAGCCCTCCCCCAGACCAGGCCCGGGCTCCCTGGGCGTGCGCTCCCTACAGGAATGCAGTGAGCGGCCAGCGGCCTGCTGATTCCTACCTGGACGGAGAGCCGGTCCCAGCGCCACCGTCCAGCAGCCTCTCCGCACACGCCCTCGGCTGCCGCGAGGACGAGGACACAAACTCTCCCTCTCTGGAAAAGGAAGACAGGCAGCCGACAGGAGCCGAGCCTGGGAGGAGCGACACTCTCGGGGCCGTCCCGCGGGGGCCTCCTCCGTGCGGCTCTCGCTCCCCCTCCTCCGCCGTCAGCCCCGAGCCACCACAGACCCCGGACTGTCCGCATGATCCTGCCTCTTCCAGAGGTCACAGCCTTTTCAGATTTCTTTCTTTCACGGAGGACTGTGCCTTCACGCTTCCCTCTCTCCCGCCCATCCTTTCAAGTGTTCTTCTCGGGGCTCAGTACTCTCCCACGGCCCCGTCGAACCACGGTTCATGTATCTGTTCGCCGCCACAGGACGCCCCAGTGTGGCCAGAGCGCGGAGAGGCTGCGTGGGCATCTGTGCATGGGGACAGCTTAGGTTGGTTTTGTTTTTGTTTTATGGTTTTATTTACTTATTTGAGAGTGAGACAGAGAGAGCACAAGCAGGGGGAGAGGCAGAGGGAGAAGCAGACTCCCGCCGAGCAGGGAGCCTGATGCGAGGCTCCATCCCAGGGCCCCGTGACCATGACCTGAGCCGAAGGCAGAGGCTTCACCGACAGAGCCCCCCAGGCGCCCCAGGGACAACTCAGTTCTCTAATAGGTGAAAGACTTGAAAAGGGTCTCACGCCACAGTAAACGAACACCTGAGACAGGTGCTTGGCCTCATCTGTCGCCACGGAGGCCGTCGCTCCTCCAAATACGTCCAACTGTGCCTTTACGACTTGCAAGCTCTCCTGAGTGGACGTCATTCTTCAGTAGGGTTACCACGGGAAAAAACCATGCCCGTGGAAGGACGTGGTCCCTGCCGGCCCGCTGCGTCCCACGGCAGAGGTGGCTGGCCGCAGGAGGGACGCGCCGCCCCCCTTCCCCCCAGGTGAAGCGCTCTCCGAGGCCCGGTCTCCGGGCAGCGCCAACAGCCCTCGGCACCTGCTCACAGCCAGCCGCCCGAGGAGGAGAAGGCCATGGGCTGCGGCCAGGGCTGAGGAGCGGCCGGGAAGCAGATGGGCCCAGGGCAGCCGGACACCCTTCTGGGCGCAGGTGTCCCCAGGGCTGGAAAGCAGCAGGGTGAGTATGGCCGGCCAGCACGCCAGCGTCTGGGAGAGACTCGGTAGCCAGGAAGGGGACTCGCCAGGAGCCAAGAGCGCCACAGCCCCGGGAGAAGCCTCCGACATTCGGAAGAGCTCCCTCTCCTGCCCCAGCAGCTTACACTAAGCACGCTTTCTGTGTGTTCTTTATTCCCCCTTGTTTATCTCTCTCCCGCCAACTAGGAGAGCCTGAGGTCACAGAGCCCGTCCGGTCACCACTGGACCCACTGGGCCCGCCAGCCATGCTCACTGGAGAGCGTGGGGGGCAGCGAGGGAGCACACTCACACACCCAGCTTTGGCACTCACTGGATCACAGAACACGGGCTGTGTTGAGGGTCCTCCGGGCCACCCCCGCAGCTGGAGAGTCCCCCGGGACGAGCCAGCCTGGGTCCGGCAGCCCCACACGGAGCCCCGCCCTGCAGGGGTATGGGCACCGAGCCCCAGCTGGAAGCAGACCCAGAGGTGGGTCCCACCCACAGCTGCCTCGAATCAGCTCCCCAGGGACCCCTGCACGTGGCATCCACATGGGCCCAGGCCCCTTCTTCCCCAGGGAGCCACCTGTCCCCCGCATAGCACACGACCGGCGGCCCTGGCGGGGTGAGGCAGGCATGGTTCTGGGGGGCACCGGATCTACCCTGATGTTTAGGGAGTCAGGGAAGCCAGCGGTGTGCTGGGAGAGGCTCGACGATCGAGGCTCACAAGGGACGGACGCTGCTGCAGCCGCGGCTCGTTTCCACGGCGCTGATCTCAAACCACCACCGGCGTTAGGTCCCTGAACGGGGCTGGCCCCACGCACTGGACAGCGTGTGCGGATCTGGGCGGTTTGTGACCAGCGACACAGCATCTGTTTCACACACACCCCCGGCGCCACTGTGTGGGCGGCTGGGCAAGCACACACAACACCCGCGCCTACCTTCCACGGCTGCGGGGCCCTGAGGGTCCTCTTCCCCAGATGCCACTGGCTGCAGCCTGCAGGCACACCCTGCTAGGAGATACAGAGGACCTGGGCAGGCTGGGCTGAGCTGGGCTGGGCCGGACCGGGCTGGGCTGGACTGGGCTGGGCTGAGCTGGGCTGAGCTGGGCTGAGCTGGGCTGGACTGAGCTG
>PITA01017601.1:0-42809 GCA_004023965.1 Spilogale gracilis | reverse complement strand
AAGAGTTCAAGAATGACAATTATCAAGGTGCCAGCTGGGCTCAAAAAAAGCATGGAAGATATTAGAGAATCCCTTTCTGGAGAAATAAAACGACTAAAATCTAACCAAGTTGAAATAAAAAAAAAGCTATTAAGGAGGTACAATCAAAACTGGAGGCTTTTACTGCTAGGAAAAATGAGGCAGAAGAGAGAATTAATGATATAGAAGAACAGATGATGGAAAATAAAGAAGCTGAGAAAAAGAGAGACAAACAACTCTTGAGGGGAGAATTTGAGAGGTAAGTGATACCATTAGATGAAACAATATTAGAATAATTGGGATCCCAGAAGAGAGAGGGGCAGAAGTTATATTGGAGCAATTTATAGCAGATAATCTCCCTAATTTGGCAAAGGGAACAAGCATGAAAATCCAGGAGGCACAGAGAAACCCCATCAAAATCAATAAAAATAGGTCAATACCCTGTTATCTAACAGTAAAACTTACAAGTTTTAGTGACAAAGAGAAAATCCTGAAAGCAGCTCAGGAAAAGGGGACTGTAACATACAATGGCAGAAGTATTAGATTGGCAGCAGACCTATCCACAGAGATCTGGACTGGCATGATATATTCAGAGCACTAAATGAGAAAAATATGCATCCAAGAATACTGTATCCAGTTAGACATTGAAAATAGAAGGAGAAATAAAAATCTTCCAGAACAAACACTAAAAGATTTTGCAAAACACGAAATCAGCCCTACAGGAAATATTGAAAGGGGTCCTCTAAGCAGAGTGAGAGACTAAAAGTAACAGACCATAAAATAACATAGACCATTTACAGTAACAATACTTTACAGGCAATAAAATGGCACTAAATTCATATCTTTCAATAGTTACCCTGAATGTAAATGGGCTAAATGCCCCAATCAAATGACACAGGGTATCAGAATGGATTAAAAAAGAAGAACTGGTGGTGTCTGGGTGGCTCAGTTGGTTTAAGCGACTGCCTTTGGCTCAGGTCATGATCCCGGAGACCCAGGATCGAGTCCCGCATTGGGCTCCCTGCTCGGCAGGAGGCCTGCTTCTCCCTCTCTCACTCCCCATGCTTCTGTTCCCTCTCTAGCTGTGTTTCTCTCTGTCAAATAAGTAAAATCTTAAAAAAAATAAAAAATAAAAAACAAGAACTATCGATATGCTACCTCCAAGAAACCCATTTTAGACCAAAGTTTTAAAGTGTGTGTGTGGGGGGGAACAATTTGCCATGCTAATGGACATCAAAAGAAAGCTGGGGTGGCAATCCTTATATCAGACAAATTAGATTTTAAGCAAAAGACTACAAGAGATGATGAAGGACACCATATCATACTTAAAGGGTCTGTCCAACACAAAGATCACACAATTTTAAATATCTATGCCCCTAACATGGGAGAAGCCAATAATATAAACCAATTGATAAATAAATCAAAGAAACACATCAACAAAAATACAATGACAGTAAGGGACTTTAACACTCTCCTCACAGAAACACATCATCTAAACAAATGATTAACAAGGAAATAAAGGCTTTAAATGACACATTGGACCAGATGGACATCACAGTTATATTCAGAACATTCCATCCCAAAGCAAGAGAATACACATTCTTCTCTAGTGCACATGGAACATTCTCCAGAATAGATCACATCCTGGGTCACAAATCAGGTCTCAACTGGTACCAAAAGATTGGGATCATTCCCTGCATATTTTCAGACCACAATGCTTTGAAACTAGAACTTAACCACAAGATCAAAGTTGGAAAGACCTCAAATACATGGAGGCTAAAGAGTATCCTACTAAAGAATGAATGGGTCAACCAGGAAATTAAAGAAGAATTTTAAAAATTCATGGAAACAAATGAAAATGAAAACACAACTGTTAAAAACCTTTGAGACACAGCAAAGACAGTCCTGAGAGGAAAGAATACAGCAATACAAGCCTTTTTCAAGAAACAAGAAAGTACACAACCTAACCCTACACCTAAAGGAGCTGGAGAAGAGCAAAGAAAGCCTAAACACAGTAGGAGAAGAAAAATAATAAAGATCAGAGCAGAAATCAATGAAATAAAGAAACCAAAAGAAGAGTAGAACAAATAAATGAAACTAGGAGATGGTTCTTTGAATAAATTAACAAGATTGAAAAGCCACTGGCCATACTTATCAAAAAAAAAAGGTAAAGGACCTTGGGGCACCTGGGTGGCTCAGTTCGTTAAGCCACTGCCTTCAGCTCAGGTCACAATCCTGGAGTCCCGGGATCAACTCCCACATCAGGCTCCCAGATCTGCAGGGAGTCTGCTTCTTCCTCTGACCTTCTCCCCTTTATGCTCTCTCTCACTCACTCTGTCTCTCTCAAATAATTAAATAAAATATTTTTCTAAAAAGGGGGGGAAGACCCAAATTAATAAAATCATGAATGAAAGAGGAGAGATCACAATCAACACCAAATAAATGCAATTATAAGAACATACTGTGAGCAACTATACCCAAGCAGATTTGACAATCTAGAAGAAATGGATGCATTCCTAGGGACATATAAACTGCCAAAACTGAGCCAGGAAGAAATAAAAACCTGAACAGACCCATAACCAGTAAGGAGATTGAAGCAGCTATCAAAAATCTCCAAACAAGCAAGAGCCCAAGGACAGGGGGCTTCCCAGGGGAATTGTACCAAACATTTAAAGAAGAATTAATACCTATTCTCCTGAAACTGTTCCAAAAAATGGGTATGGGAGGAAAAACTTCCAAATACATTTTATGAGGCCAGAATAACCTTAATCCCAAAACCAGACAAAGACTCCATCAAAAAGGAGAATTATAGACCAATATCCTTGATGAACACGGATACAAAAATTCTCACCAAAATACTAGCCAACAGGATCCAACAGTACATTAAAAGGATTATTCACTGCAGCAAAGTGGGATTTATTCCTGGGCTGCAAGGTTGGTTCAACATCCACACATCAATCAATATGATACAGTACATTAATAAAAGAAAGAACAAGAACCATATGATACTCTCAGTAGATGCTGAAAAAGCATTTGACAAAGTACACCATCCTTTCTTGATCAAAGCTCTTCACAGTGTAGGGATAGAGGGTATAAACCTCAATATCATAAAAGCCATCTATAAAAAACCCACAGTAAATATCATTCTCAATGGGGAAAAACCGAGAGCTTTTCCCCTAAGGTCAGGAACATGGCAAGGCTGTCCACTATCACCACTGCTATTCAACATAGTACTAGAAGTCCTAGCATCAGCAATCAGAAAACAAAAAGAAATAAAAGAAATCTGAATCGGCAAATAAGTCCAACTCTCACTGTTTGCAGATGATATGACACTTTATGTGGAAAACCCAAGAAACTCCAGTTCAAAACTATTAGCACTCATACAGGAATTCAGTAAAGTGTTGAATACAACATGTATTCTGAACAACAACAATAAAAATATAAATTACAAGTTATACTAATACCTATCCATAATATAAAATTATTTTAAAGTAATATATGGTAAACTAACAGTAATACCAGTGGGGTAAAGAATGAGTGCATGGTTGTTATCTGCCTTTATATACTTGTGCAATTTGCATAGATATAAAATCAATGCACAAATATCAGTTCTATTTCTATACACCAGCAGCAAGACAGAAGAAAGAAAAATTAAGAAGTCAATCCCAGTTACAATCACACCCAAAACCATAAGATACCTAGGAATAAGCCTAACCAAAGAGGACAAGAATCTATACTCAGAAAACTATGAAGTATTTATGGAAGAAATTAAGGAAGACACAAAGAAATGGAAAAATATTCCATGCTCATGAATTGGAAGAACAAATATTGTGAAAATATCTATGCTACCTAGAGCAATCTACACATTTAATGGAATCCCTATCAAAATACCATCAATGTTTTTCAAAGAAATGGAACAAATAATCCAAAAATTTATATGGAACTGGAAAAGACCCTGAATAGCCAGGGGAATGTTGAAAAAGAAAATCAAAGTTGGCAGCATCAGAATTCCAGACTTCAAGCTCTATAATAAAGCTGTAATCATCAGAACAGTATGGTACAGGCACAAAAACAGACCCATAGATCAATGGAAAAGAACAGAAAGCCCAGAAATGGATCCTCAACTCTATGGCCAACTCATCTTTGACAAAGCAGGAAAGAATATCCAATGGAAAAAGACAGTCTTTTCAACAACTGGTGTTGGGAAAATTGGACACCCACATGCAGAAGAATGAAACTGAACCATTTTCTTACACCACACACAAAAATAGACTCCACATGATGAAATACCTCAATGTGAGACAGGAATCCATCAAAATCTTTGAGGAGAACACAGGCAGTAATCTCTTCAACCTCAACTTCAGCAACTTCTTCCTAGAAACATCAACAAATGCAAGGGAAGCAAGGACAAAAATGAACTACTGGGATTCCATCAAGATAAAAAGCTTTGGCACAGCAAAGAAAACAGTCAACAAAACCAAAAGACAGCCAAATGAAAGGGAGAAGATATTTTCAAATGACCTATCACATAAAGGGCTAATATCCAAAATCTATAAAGAACTTATCAAACTCAACACCCAAAGAACAAACAATCCAATCAAGAAATGGGCAGAAGACATGAACAGACATTTCTCCAAAGAAGACATCCAAATAGCCAACAGACACATGAAAAAGTGCTCAACATCATTCAGCATCAGGGAAATACAACTCAAAACCACAGGGAGACACCACCTTACACGAGTCAGAATGGCTAAAATTAACAAGTCAGGAAACTACAGATGCTGGCAAGGATGTGGGGAATGGGGAACTCTCCTACGCTGTTGGTGGGAATGCAAGCTGGTGCAGCCACTCCAGAAAACAGTATGGAGATTCCTCAAAAAGTTGGAAATAGAGCTACCCTATGACCCCGCAATTGCACTGCTGGGTATTTATCCTAACGATACAAATGTAGTGATGCAAAGGGGCATGTGCACCTGAATGTTTATAGCAGCAATGTCCACAATAGCCCACCTATGAAAAGAACCTAGATATCCATCAACAGACGAATGAATAAAGAAGATGTAGCATACACACACACACACACTCTCTCTCTCTCTCTCACTCACACACACTGGAATACTATGCAGCCATCAAAAAGAATGAAATCCTACCATTTGCAACAATGTGGATGGAACTGGAGTATATTATGCTGAGTGAAATAAATCAATCAGAGAAAGGCAATTATCATATGATCTCTCTGATATGAGGAATTTGAGAGGCAGGGCAGGGGTCATAGGGACTATGGAGAGAAAAAATGAAACAAGATGAGACTGGGGAGAAAGATAAACCATAAGAGACTCTTAATCTCAGGAGACAAACTGAGGGTTTCTGGGGGTTGGGGAAAGGGATAGGGTGGCTGGGTTATGGAAAAAAAGAAAAATTAAAAATAAATAAATAAATAAATAAATAAATAAATAAATAAATAAATAACAGTATGTATACATCTCAAACTTCTCCCAGATCTCCAAAGTCAGATCATCTTTCAAAGAATTTTAAGGTAATGCTCAGCTAATGCCACCTGATTCTTACCCCAAAGCTCAGAAGTCTTCGCCATGCATGATGGCATTGGGGATGGGGTGGGGCGATGGCAGTAATGTCACAATGTAACTAAAATGACAACTATTATACAAAGTTCTGGAAAAAACAACAGAGTAACTGAGTTAATGATGAAACATCTGAATGATATTCCTATGATTCTAATGGACTTTATGTTCTCAGTTATAAAGAAACTCTTTCAACATCTTAACACAGTGTCTAGCACTTACTTGGTGCTAAATTAAATATGTACTAGATAAATGAAATGTTCCTTATTCTGCCCCTAGACAATGTAATTTAATTCTCTGAGCATCATTTTCTTTTTAGTAGTTGAAGAAGCATCATACTCTCTTTAGAGCTTTGTTACAGGGATTAAATAAGGTCATATATTTGAAAATTCTTTGCAAACTGTCAAGGATTATAACAAAGGTAAGATTAACAGAGAACTCTGCTCAAAATAGATTTCTGAGAGGTAACCACTGAAAGTCAGTCAGAGTACCCTTTCTTTCCCCTTACCCTCATTGTTTCCCCTGCTGTTCTCTTTTTCATACCATTTCTGGAGAAGTCCACCAAGCTCACTCTAGTATGAGTCAGTCATGAAAACAGTATTCTAGAGTCAACAACCTCCCTTACACGCTCCCAAACCTATACTCCCTCTACCTCAGGACATTTGGTTGCCACTTGTCAGGAAATATTTCAATTTAGAAAAAAACTAAGAAAGACTTGATCATATTTTGTATAACAATCTTAATTTCCCAATATAATAGGAATAGAAAACTATGAAGTCTAAAGTTAGACTATTCTTACTCTTACTAGCTATGTAGCATTAGGCAAATAATTTCACACCCTGGCATCATTTTCTAACTGTAGAAGTTGTGAAGATAATTCTACTGACTATAGAGAACTGGTTGGAGAATAAAATATTTCACTAAAGCACTTAACATATAGGTAATTGAAACAGCTCTAAATAACATAGTAATACTAGCAACAATAGACAGTTGTCACATTTTATTTGTGTTCTATCCATACATTGATTTTTATCTCTTTAGGATGACAGAGATTCTTTGCTTGACTGAATTTTAATCAAGTTCATGCAACTTTTCTTAGGCCCTCTGTACATTTCCTTGTAGAATCCAGTTTTAGCAAAATCTTGTCAGGTCATTTTAGCAAGAATCCCCCCAACTCCCTGCTTTGATATCTGATCCCCTTCCAATTCTGATCAAAATCCCTCAGTCCCCATCCTTAGTACTGATCATGTTGGCCTACCATTAGCAGGAATCCTGTTAGGTCAGTTCAGCCAAAGTTCCCCTAGACGTCATATTTTCATTTTTCATCCACCAATGCCCCTTGGGTCTGCATTCCCACTGTCCTTATATTCAAAATGCAGTCCAGGTCTATACTGGGATCTCTTTTCCTTTATTGCAACAGTCCTGAATAAAATTTGCATTCACAAACTTAACATCTGTCTGGCTGTGGTTTTCTTTACAGAGAAATGGAATGTAGACAATACCTGAAAGGGGTTTCCTGTTATTTGCGTACTTGCTGGTTTGGTTTGGTTTTGTCATGACAACATGTATTCTGAATAACAACAATAAAAATATAAATTACAAGTTATACTAATACCAATCCATAATATAAAATTATTTTAAAAGTAATATATGGTAAACTAACAGTAATACCAGTGGGGTAAAGAATGAGTGCATGGTTGTTATCTGCCTTTATATACTTGTGCAGTTTGCAAAAGTCCCAAAATGGAGTCATATTATTTCTCTTATTTAAAACAAGCTTCACATATCTGTTATAAAAATACCTTTCTTCAGTGAAACTTTTGTGAAACATTTTATGATTTCAAATACAAAGGCTACGAACAGAATGTTTAGAGTCCAAATAAGCACAAGTTGGAGGGGAAACAAACCTAACTGAATAAACTATTCTTGTATGTTCTTCAGGAGTCTCTTTCATCACAGAGAGTATTAGAATTGGACAATGGACAATAATATAATGTGTGCATAATCCAAAGACCCTATGTACAATATGAAATTAGCTAACTGAATTCTGGGGATGCGTGGGAGGACTCCAGAGATGGTTGGCAGGTAGCTTATTATCTTGCTATCTATTTAGAAGTCCAAGCTAATGGTGCATACCACTTTAATGAGTAAATGAAAACCTATATAAAATAAATGGTCCATCAAATGGGAAAAGAAGATATGTTAACAGGTATTAATGTATTTTTAGTATTGAATGAACCCAGTCCCATGTATATTCTTACAGTTTCTTGAAAACTCCCACAGGGAGCCAACTTTCTTCCATCATTCATTTTAACCTCTATGTAGTGATAATCCATCATCCTGAAAGCAAGCATCTGAAAAGACTGCAATAACCTCTTATAAAGTCTTGCCTATCATCCATTTAAATGATTAAGTTTGATACTGCTGATGACTGAACTGAAAAGAATTGAGAGGAAATAAATTTAAATTTGCTAAATGGTTAGTTTTAAAAATCTACCACATATTGACATTTGAATTGAAATGAATTAAATGGTACAATATATTTTATCATGTGTTTATCTAAATTATAAATCTCAAACCAGCTCTGCAAAATTAATATAATCACCCCCATTTAAAAATGAGAAAATTGAGACTTAAAAGGAATGCCAGAATTGGTCAAGGTCACACAGAAATAAATGGCTGATCTAGTATTCCAATGTGAATCCATGTCTGGTTAGACTTCTAATATTTACCTATTTCCATTCTACAACTGGAAAAAAGCAAATCATTAATCATTTCTTCTATAGTGTATAAAGGAATTGCTACACTCTGAGCTCAAGTCTGTCCTAAGCATTTTATATGCATTTTCTCATCACTTAGTTTTTTTCACAGCTACTTTTTTAAAAAAGATTTATTTATTTGAGAGATTGAGAGAAAGAGAGAGCACATGAGCAGGGGGAGGGACAGAGGGAGAGGAAAAGAAACCCAAGAAAACTCCCCACTGATGGGGTAGCTGAAAATGGGTATTATCTCAGGACCCTGAGACCATGACCTGAGCTGAAATCAAGAGTCAGACACTCAACAGAGTGAGCCACCCAGATGCTGTCACAACTACCTCTATGGTAGGTTATTTGGTGTATCCCAAAGGGAAGTGAGAAAGATGGTGTCTTTACACCCCTATATGAAGAATGAATGAATGGATAATATAGTTAAAGCCATTAAGTCTACTTGGTTTAACTATAAGTTCCATGTCACTTGGAGAAAAAAGTAACATTTTAAGTTGTTCTATAGTGTGATCTTACACTGTTGGTACTTAGCTGAGTGACTTTGGCAGCCCAGAACTAGGGACAGAAAAATAGGCTCTATTTAAGAGGAATCATTACATTGATAAATATAATCACCCAGTAGCTGCATATATTTTGCAAAGTATAGGCTTTAATCCTAACACTAGTTTAATCTTAATCTATGCCTCAAAATGCACATGCATGCTCCTCCCTAACATGTAGTGTCTACACTAGCCATTCATTTCCAGTTGAAGAAACAAAACAGTCACCTTCCACACTTCCCAGAACTTCCTCTATCTGGAGTATCATTTCCCTTACTCTTTAGTAATACTGTTTTCTATACTGTTTTCTTTGGAAACAAATCCCAGTCTTCATTATGTTTTCCTGATCAGTGTTGCCCTAGCACCTTACTTCTAGTACAGGCTTTATTCTAATGTGTAATGGTCTTCATTTAATTGTCTGTACTTCCCTCTGGTACATAAACCAACTGAGGGCAGAGATTGTAGCTGCTTGATTATTCTGAACCTATCACTGAAAATATTAAGAACTTATTAAATTACATTGATGGTGTTACTATAGTTTATAAAACAAACAATATAGCGCCAGCTTTATTAGAGCTCCATACATATTTGTTGCCAATATTCCCGGAGTTTCTTCTGTGGGGTATCAAGGAACATACATTCACTATATCTGTATTATCACATTTTCCCCTAGAGCCTCCAAATAGAAATGCAGCCTTGTCATTACCTTGATTTTAACCAAGTGAGCTCTGTGTCAGACTTCTGCCCTATAGAGCTATAGAGGTGATAAAATTGTTTGGCATATGCTTCTAAGTATGTTGTAATTTGTAATGGCAGCAATGACCATAATTTTATTATATTTTTATTTCTTTTTTTAAGATTTAACATATTTATGTGAGAGAGAGAGAGAGAGTACGAGTGAGACAGCACAAGCTGGGTGGAGGGACAGAGGGAGAGAGAGAAACAGACACCCCGCTGGGCAAGGAGCCCAACACCGGGCTCAATCCCACTACACTGGGCTTAAGACTTTAGCTGAAGGCAGATGCTTCACTGACTCAGGTCCCAGGTGCCACTTTATGTCTTTTTTGATCTATTACATTAGATTCTTGGAAGCAAGTGTGAGACATATGACTTGCTTCTATAGTAACCATATGTCAGTGTTAATGTTTGATTTTAAGGTGGAAGGAAATGTGCAAGTTACCTGATTCAAAATTAATACTTAGATCTCAGATGAGACATCCTTTTATTCCAATGTTGGAGAATACCTCTAGCGGCTTCTGGGTGGCTCAGGCAGGTAAGCCTCTGATTCTTGATTTTAACTTAGGTCATGATCTCAGGGTTGTAAGACCAAGCCCCACATCAGCTTCCACACTGAGCATGGAGTCTGCTTAAGATTCTCTCTCTCCCTCTCCCTCTGCCCTTCCTCCCAGTTCACATGCACATTCTCTGAGAGAGAGAGAAAGAATATCTCTAGTAGCTGGGAATCCATTATCTACTAAGTATTTTCAGTATTTGGGTATCCACTATCTACTGAGGCAATAACCATTCAAGGTTTTGGTTTTTTTCACAGGTAAATGTTTTTGTTATTAAATAAAAATCCTAAATAGTTTTGCTATAAAGGTTAAAATAAATCATTTTTCATTACTTTGCTCTGGGAACTGCTTCCTTATGTATCCTGTTTGTAGTTGAACTGTATAACCTGTTGGTTAGTGGCTTCCTGGGTGTCACAGGTTCAAAGCCTTCCCCATCCCACCACAGAAGGTATTTTCCATTTTGAAACTCCTACAAGTTTCATAGTTTTAGGACAATCTGTTCAATAAAGACCTTATGTGAAAAGAAATTATCAAAAACTAATTTTGTCTTATTCGATAACAGGCAGTACAGACCATGAATTCTGAGAAATAGGAGGGAAGCTTTTTTAATAGGATCATCTTAGAGTGAAAATGAAGGCTGAGGGTGTCTGAGTGGCTCAGTTGGTTAAGCATCTGACTGTTGGTTTTGGCTGAAGTTATGATGTCAGAGTCATGAGACCTGAGGCTTACATGGGCATCATGCTCAGTAGGGAGTCTGCTTGAGATTCCCTCCCCCTGCCCCTTCTCCCACTTGCTTGCTCACTCTCTAAATAAATCAATCTTGAAGAAAAAACAAAGAAACAAAGAAACAAAACCATGCCGTGGAGCAGAGGCAGCGAAAACAGCTACATGATGACTGCAGTGAGCCAGACAGCACCCCTCGTGGCTTGAAAAAGGAAGACAGCAATAAAAGGGAAGAGGTAAAACTTTAGATATATTTTGATAATATAGCACACAAAAGTTGCTGATGGATTCAATGTGTTGTGTGAAGGATAAAAAGATAGCAGCAATGTTTTCATTGACATTTTGACATTTGCTGCAAGAATTTTCTCAATTAAGTTGTAGAGGTGATTAGCTAATTGAGGTGGGTTTAAGAGATGCCAGGAAGAGAAGAAGTATAGAGGAGCAGGACTTGAAAAACATTTAATAGATTTAAATTTAACAAAATAAGATAAATAGTGTAAAAGCTGATGGGAGATGAAGAATATAGAGATATTATTTTTCATTTTATATTGAAGAAATTACAGCTCCTTTGTCTACCATTGAGAATTACCTGACCAAGGGGATGGGGGTGAGAATGATTATGGAAAGAATGGCAGGTCCATCTCTGGAGAGAAGTATATATTTACTTAACTAGTAAAAGTAGATGGGAATTTGTATTTAAGGGATGGGGTTGGCCTCAGGATGATGAGGATCTTATTCACCATACTGGGAAGAAAAAAGAAAGACAAACAGGGTTTACTGATACATGTGCCCAGGGTTAGCAGGTGTGGTCACCCATTTCTGGAAGTTATCTTCAAGTTACTTGAAAGTTCTCAGGGAAATAGGAACCCAGGTCATAACTGAAAGTGAAGACTGAAGGTTGAGCAAAGAAGAGAGAACATGAAATAATTATTACGGATGATGGAATAATGAATGGATTACAGAAAGGGCTCAAAGCAGCCCACTTGAGGTTGGGATCAGAAATTCAAATTTACTCCAAAGAAGGCAGAGGTTTTTTTTTTTTTAAATATTTTTTTAATTGAAGATTTTTATTTTTATTTATTTGACATAGAGATAGATTACAGGTAGGCAAAGAAGCAGGCAGAGAGAGAAGGGGAAGCAGGCTCCCCATGGAGCAGAGAGCCCGATGTGGGGCTCGATCCCAGGACCCTGAGATCATGACCTGAGCCGAAGGCAGAGGCTTTAACCACTGAGCCACCCAGGCACCCTTGGGATCAGAAATTTAAAGGGTAAACAGTCAGCACAGTTGCTTGAGCCATCTTCAACTATAAAGTTGCAGGTGTGCAACTGAGGTTTTGAAGCAACCACAATGGCAATTCATTATGTCAAGAGAGGATGATGAAGGGAAGTGCAGCAAAACCATTTTAGGGTTTTTTACTGAGATGCATCAAAACTTCACGCCAAATGGCCTCCATCAGTATTTGCAGAAACTTACCCCTTTTCTTCCTCCACTGCTCTTAGTATTCTCAGGTCCATAATCTGCCAAAACCCTGCTCACAGTGACTGTTAGTTATAGATACACAAGCAGACTAAGGAATCCTCAGAATTACTGACTCTTAGGCCCCATTTACATTCTTCTTTAAGATATTTAATTTTGGTGTTTTTTTTTTTTTTTTTTTTGCTTTTTAAAGATTTTATTCATTTATTTGACACAGAGAGACGGGGCACAAGCAGTGGGATTGTCAGGCAGAGGGAGAGGGAGAAGCAGGCTCTCCACTGAGCAGGGAGCCGGAGTCAAGACTCAATCCCAGGACCCTGAGATTATGACCTGAGCTTAAGGCAGATGCTTAACCACCTGAGCCACCCAGATGTCCCAACACACTTACTTTTAAAATAGATTTTTCATGTATCTGATGCAAAAATCAAAATTACAACAATGATAGAGTAAAAACAAACTCATCCCCTTGTCTTACCTCCCATCCAATCTAGAAACATTCAAACCTAGCATGTAATAATCCACATATATATAACTTAAGATGATTTTATCACTGTTTTTGGTTTCATTTTATAGAAACACTGCATATCTGTGCAGATTTTGATCTTGTAATTGAATGGAAATCATAGTTCTGAAAGCATTTAATATTCAGTCCAAGATCATCTTTTCTGATTACCATCAGAAAGTCTTTCCTTCTAGTCCAGTTTTCTTGTGTGTATATACACATATATATTACATATATAGTAATTTAAAATTAAATTTAATTACATAGAGTAATTAAAATTATATATGTATATTAAAAAATAAAAAATAAAAATTGTATATATATATATTTTTATACCTTTATGTATTAGTATTTACTTGAAGGAAGGAAAAGGAGAAAAATATTTTAGTTCTTTTCCTTTACTTGATTCACTTGATTTTACACAAAATATTCCATACATTATTTCATACTTTAGGTAAGACTGGTACTCCATTATTTATATTCCTTCACACTGGTATACATAACCAAAAGTGAGTTTGGTCTTATTGTTCTAAGAAGTCCTTATAAAAAGTGTTCACATTTCCAAAGGCAAAGAAAAGTTAACTCTGAGAAAGGATTCTGTGACTCTTAACAGAAAATGTTGATCTGGATTTTTATGCAGCTTTTCTGCTTCAATGATATTTTTATCTATGTTATTTATTAAGAAAAGTTGCTTGCCACCATTTGACTTTCACTCTTCAGGTAAAGCATGTATGAATTTTTTTTTAATCCAGTATTCTGTTGTTGTTCAGATAAAATTCATATACATAAAATTAACCATTTTTAAATGAACAATTCAGTGCAATCCTTTATTCTTATTGAGCACTCAAGTTAAGCTAAGCTGTGTGCTATGTAAGGAGCATTAAGTAGGGCTAGCATTGATATTCAAAACATTGGGTCTACTTATTGTCACAAAAACATTTTATCTGGAGGCATTTTCTGATCCATTTGCCTCTCCATGCAATCCATCATCCTCTATATTCCAAAACAATTTTATTCATCCTTCTTAAATACTGTATTATTAGGAATGTATATATTTTATATATTTTTTGCCATTAAATGGACCTGAAATAAGAAAGACTGCCATTTGTTTTTCTACCTGGATATAAAGAGAGTTCCTGTTCAATAAATGTGTTTTAAATTTGAATAGTGAGTTCCATATGGAGGGGCTAGCAAAATAAAAGACAGAACTATAATAAAATCAAAAAGTGCCTGAACTGGTAACTCCAGGGGATGCCATTCAGGTAGTATAGACTATGGATACTTAAAAAAAATAAATAATTAAATTAAATTTATTTATTTTTTTATTGTGTTATGTTAGTCACCATACAATATATCATAGACTATGGATACTTTAATGCCATGCTAATCAAGTTTGGTGAAGAAATTCATGCCAGTTCTCTATTACCAATTCATGGTAAGTACAAAAACTAAGGCTAAGCGTCTAGAAGCATTTATAGATGACTTGGCAGAGTAATATATTAAATCTAATGAGGAATGGGGCACCTGGGTGGCTCACCTGGTTAAGCAACTGCCTACGGCTCAGGTCATGACACCAGAGAACCAAGATCGAGCCCCGCATTGGGCTCCCTACTCAGTGGGAAGCCTGCTTCTCCCTCTCTCACTCCCCCTGCTTGCATTCCCTCTCTCGCTGTGTTTCTCTGTCAAATAAATAAATAAAATCTGAAAAAAAATCTAATGAGGAAAATAGATGACTTGTATCTTGCACCTTTTTAATTCATTTTCCTAATTTATTTCATTATATTTCACTATATTTTGACCCACAAAAATAAATGGGAGGCAAAAAACAAACAAACAAAAACTAGTAGTCTCTGAGTTTTAGAATCACTGTAATAGGGGCACCTGAGTGGCTCAGTTGGTTAAGCATTTGTCTTTGGCTCAGGTTATTATCCCAGAGTCCTGGGATACAGCCCCATGTCAGGCTTCCTACTCAGCGGGCATAGGAAGTCTGCTTCTCTCTCTCTCCCCCTGCCTCTCCACCCCACTTGTGCACTCTCTCTCTTACTCTTTCTCAAATAAGTAAATATCTCTTCAAAAAATAGAATCATTGTAATGGAGGGAATACAGTGTTTGAAGAAGGGATGATTAGTGTCAGGTGGTCCTTGGAGCATTACTCTTCATGGCACATGAGGAAGAGTTAAATACTACGTTGAGTCCTTATGTTTAAAAAGTCACCAATGTCTAATAGGTTTATGCTCCATCCCATTAATTAGGAGAGTTCACAGAAAATGTTTAAGTAGGGGATAAAATGAAAAACCCTGTAATTAAAAGGACTCCCCTGTTGGTTGTAGAGAGAGGAATCACTGGAGGCAAGAGAGCTTTATAGGAAATCAAACATAGCAATAATAGGCTAATATTCCAGTATTTTTATCTGGAACCAGACATTCTTTTCAATCCCATTTCTTCCCACCTCTTCCTTCCCATTCCAGCTCTACTATCTCTTCCCATGACATAGTACCTCAAGCTTGACCCTACGAAAGAGCATTCTATGCCATCAATCATAAGAAACTTTATTGCCTGTTTGAAAGACCATGGAGTTAGATATCTGTGCAAGCTGATCCCAACTCTACCATTCACTGGAGTTTTTCACTGAGTTTTTGCTTCTTGTAAATTTTTTAAATCCATCTTGATGGGTTTTTGGAGGATTTGAAAGAAATAAGAATAAGATAATGAAAATATTCAAGTGGTGTGATTATTTCCACTGGTAATTCTTGTTTCCCATCCTCTTTTCTTGGCACTTTGAGATGCATCACTGTTTGGGAACACTTCTAGAATTCCCCCATTTCTTCCTCATCCAAAAACCTCAATAATTTTAGATAACATTTACCGTAGCAGTTTTATGCACAAAAGCATCAAATATTTACCCCAAGGCAAAATGAAATCCTTGTGGATGAGATTCTTGTATCATTCATCTTTGTATCATAAAACCAAACTAAAACACACACACACACACACACACACACACACACACACACACACACACTGACTACAACTAACATTACAATTCTGAGAGGGAGAGAAGGATGAGAAAAGAGAAGAAGGAGATCACCAAATCCAGAAAGTTAAAAATTAGTTGTCAAACCTAGGTTCAAATAAGCAGTTTGGAAAGATAATTAACATTACTGTGCCTTAATACTCTCCTTGGTAAAATGATATGTACACACACAAGTGTGTGTATACGTAAGAAAGAGAGAGAAATGTAAATAAAGAACCATTTCCAGACAATGTCAAATGTCTTCTTCTCCCCAGAAGAGCAGAATTACCTCAGTTGAGGGTCACTGGTCTAGTTCTAGTATTTCTTAATCTCCAAAGTCACTCGAATTGCTTATTAAAACACAAGTTTGCAGGATCAGGTTTTCTGATTCAGGAGTCCTGGGTACGTTCAAAGAATCTGCATATTTAACAAATTTCCAGGTGATATTCAGCTGTTGGTCCAGGTCCACACTTTGAGAAAACCTGCTTTAGATAGTCACCTCAAAACCCATCCCCAAGTTTAGCTCGGAACATATGACATACTCACCACTCTGTTCTTAGAGGCACCATGCTGAGGTTCTTTTTTTCCCTTGGTTACTACCTTAAGAAGGCAGTGAGAACTCAGAAGTGGAGGAAAGCCCTATACTTTCATCTCCATCCTTCTTCCTCCAGATAATTTTTTTCTCTTGCACCACCACTTGCCTACAGGTGACCCTCTAGTGTATGATGTGAACTATAGATTTTCTCCCAACTGACACCTGAGATAAGTTACCCTCCCCTTTTTCAGGGAGTCTTTATAAAAAGCAGACCTATTATTCCCAGATCCTTGCTGTAAGTCCATCATTGATGGACACTTACTGGACACAGTCTAGATTTTTCACCTTCATATATCAGTCCAGGCTTCACTTTTCTTGGGTCCTGCCACACTCTGTGTTGCAAGTCTGCTCTATCTCTACATTGCTCTTTGTACTCCCTTTGAGAGATACAGGTCAACAAAAGTTATGAGAATTGAAGTAGAAACCCCTAAATTCTAATCCCATGTTTTGAAGAAGAGCAGAATTTGGCACCCCAAAATATGCCATTTTGGTGTAAGGAGTATCTTAAAATGATTATGTTTAAAAAACTGCAGACAGAAAAGAAATTCTAAAAACCAAGTAAAAGTTAACTAAGAGACATTTACATTTATAAGGAAAATACCCATGTGTAAGTGTGTTATCTTTTCTGTACCAGGAAGAGAAGAATGACTCTACATCACAATTAACTTTTTTTTTAAAGAGACTCTTATCAATGGAGAATGTACCAACTTAAATCTGCATAGCAACCATACTCTGTTATTGTGCTTTTTCTGATAACCCTGCATAACCTCTCCTATTCTCAACATTATTTTTTGTCTTTTGCTGGACATGGTATTTAAGTTGGTAGCTTAAACTATTTTGGGTAGTTACTGTTTTCCTGGGTATCTTTCATGAATATAGGAAGTGGACATGTTATTAAACTTGTCTGTTTTTCTCCTGTTAATCTGTCTTTATTCCAAGAGGGCCTCAGCCAAGAACCTGGAAGAGTAAGGGACAAATCATCCTCTACATTGATAATATATTTGAGGTAAGACACTGCAAAGGTTTTATCCCCATTTGACTGAATAAGAAACTGAATCATCTTAAGGTTAATGACACCAATGCCAATAGACAAGAGATGATAAATGAACCTTCATACTCATTATTTAATTTGACCCACAGAAACTAGATAAACAGATAAGGTAGTTATCTACTGCATTCTATTTCCCCTTTAATTGTTCTATCAGTGGAGTGCACAAGAGTATTAACTGATATACTCTTTAAAACTGGGCTGGGTCGGGGTGCCTGGATGGCTCAGTTGGTTAAGTGACAGATATCAGCTAAGGTCATGATCCTGGAATTCCAGGATTGATCCCACATTGGGCTCCCTGCTCATTAGGGAGTCTGTTTCTCTCTCTGACCTCCCAACCTCTCACACTGTCTTTCACTCATTCTCATTCTCTCTCTCTCTCTCTCTCTCTCTCTCTCTCTCTCTCTCTCAAATAAATAAATAAATATAACCTTAAAAAATTTAAAAAAATAAATAAAATTTGGCTGGGGGAAAAAGCATTGCTCTCGTCATCGAACATTTCAGCAAAACTTGCTTTCAAGATTGAAAAATGAGTTTTTTTTTATCTGAACTTTTTTTTCATGGTTTTCATATCATCCACACATTCTTTGACACTTTAGGGTTGAAGAAAGGGAAAAAGTCTCTTCTTACCTGAGCTTACCAAGGGGCCCAAAATTAGCTCCAGCTCTCCCAAAGACACCCTAACCCAGAGTTCTACCTGCTTGATGCTCTGTGCCTACTCTTTAACTTTCCTTCCTTCCTTCCAAGACTTAAGTGCCAAAAGAGTACTGAGAAGCAATAATGTCGACTTTGAAAAAACCCTTTCAAAAAAACCCACAGAAATGTTATGCATAAAGACATTTTATGATATGATAGACTGGATATCTATCAGCCTTCTGATAGACTGGAGCTCTCCCCAGTCTATCAGAAGGCACAGTAAAAATTGATTCTCATTCAAGATAGCTCAGAAATGGAATAGTTAGAAATCAAGAGATAGATCGAGAGAGAAACAAACGGATTGGGCTTAATTTATTTTCAACATCAAAGTATGATCAAAACTGATGGAATGTTTGGGCAGAGAAACAATTGTGCACTCCATGGTCTTCCTTTACTTTCCTGAGGCAGTGTTCAGAATAGAGTAAAATGTAAAGAACAAAAAGTCATGTTAATGAAACTGACTAGCTTTTTTTCCCCCTGCTATTGCCATACTTAATTATCAGGCAAGTGGTCTATTTATAGATTCTACTGTAGAGAGACTTCATTCACCACACATTGCCTTCCACATCACACCTAATCATAAAACTTTGACATACTCCCTATGTCCTGAATATGATGTATATATCCAGACTTTTAATTCTGCTATGGCCCAAATAAATTATGGCTGTCTGAACTCTGATCCACAATCTGCTGACATTCCTTATTTGTATGCTCCCTGATTCTAGGGCACTTGGAGCCCTGTTTTATTTTATCTGCCAGATTTCAATATCTCTTTGCTTTGAATCTAGCTTTTGACCCTTAAATTTTCATTTTCCCCACTCAGGACCTGATACTCCGAGTTCTACCATCTACTTTGGGTTCTTTACTCACTACCAGCCAGATGGCTCTTGGAGTAGATTCCTAAATCACATTTGATCTTCCTGAATTGGAAGATATTAATACCTTAGACTTAGTATTTTCAAAACAAGAAAGAACCCTCTAGGAGACATTACACATCACACACACCTGTAGACATACATATACGTACAGAAACACACCCCCACACACAGGTTTTCCATGCATGCTAATCATCAGTACACCTTCTCCCTATCCCAACCTCACAGTGGCATTGACACTTGGGTTTGTTCAAATGAAAACTCAACACTCATTTTGGTGATTCACTTGTTGGAGGAGGTGAATGCCTGATGTAACGCACCTGAACACTCCATCAAAGATAAGACTAGTGTCCGGCTTTGATTAACAAACACTGAGGAGCTACACATTTTCATTTTACTTGTTTTCACTAGGAATTTTTCACTGACATTTTCTGTAATATCAGGTGGTTATAAATGTAGTGGGGAGAAAAGTACCCAGAAATATAGGACAGACAGGAAAGACATTTGATAATTAATGAAACTAATGAACCACTAACTTATTTTTTAAATATATCTTTGTACATGTTTATGCACTTACATACAGTTGGAAAACATGCTACAAACTTGGATGTTTTGAAGTGGTGTCACCATAAAGAAGAGTTGCCATAAAGACGCCTTGTGGTAATATAAAATACTGCCTGCTCTTCTGATATGATCAGAATAAATAATTCCATATCAGATCATAGCTAGCTTGATCACACTTACACCTCCATTAATTTTTCAAGCTTTTCTTTTACAACTCCTTTATAATTTATTCATCCATTCCTTGGCTACAAAGGAATCTGAAGAATGTCTTCAGCTTTATGCTTCTTATTTTTCAGTATCAGTCTATTTACCCTGCTTAGATAGCCACAGAAAGCTTTAAAGAAATACGTGGTGAATCAAAATTTCTTTTTATTTTCCAGAGGTGAGACACAAATAGCACATGGAGGGCAATATCTCAAAAGAAACAAGCCCAACCTGAAATAAACTGGCTTATGCTTATGGTTGAAAAAGCAACTATTTTTTAAATAAAAAACAGCATCATTCTGATGTATAAAAAGAGCATAGATGCTGACAGTGGGAGAGACTTTGTGTATGTGGGGGCAGGAGATATGTGAGAAATCTCTGTACTTTCTATTCAGTTTTGCTGCCAATCTAAAACTACTCTAAAATAATAAGAAATAATAAAAAATTAAGAATTAGGACAATGTGCATTTCAAACGTCATTTGAATCTTAAGGAATTCTCTGGCTCAATTAACCAGTAATACCATAGTAAGAGCTTATACAAATCAAAGGAAAACAGAAAGAAATACATCTCAGAGACAGTAATCTGCGGACTCAAAACATCTAGGGAAAATACATTTTTCATTCCACATTTCTTCTCTATACTTCTCTGTTTCTCCTCTATAATTCTGTTTCTCTCTGAGTGTTGGTCTAACTCTTCTCTTCCATGATGCAACTCCAGAGGGTCAAGAACTGGACATAGGAACGGCTTTTTGGGAATTCCAGCAGTATGGAAAATCCCCTCCTAGTATCCATATATTGATCCTGAGGATGGACACTCATGCTGAGGTGACACATTCCCCTCATGAACCAATCATTGCTACCAGGCATATGGCAACAATTATGATTACCCAACAACACCCTGCCACGTGTCCAGACTTGTCCCCATAGATCAGGATCTGAGACGAGGAAGAGGACATGAAGCTTTAGAAGAAAGCCTAAATTGCTTGGCTACCACAGATTACTATGTCCACTTGCTGTGCCTGGGAAAATTACTGAAGTTTGGTAATTACCAACACTATGGGGTTACAATATTCTCATCAGGGAAATGGTTAAAATAATTTTTAAAAATGAACACCAGAAGACTATTATATTTAATGATATTTGGGGATTATCAAATTCTGATATATCAGCATAATATAGTTTCTTTCACGTAATATGTTTACAACCATAAACAGAAAACAAATAAAGCTTATGGAAATGTGAAGTCTGGACATCTAAGGAGAATTGCTCCTTAACTAAGTGCCTCCCTCTGGAATACTTATATTCCTCTTCATGGTGACTTATATTCATACGTTAGTAAATTTGTTACTATATTTTTTGAAAATCATCCCATCTATAAATGTTAGTTTTGCAAATTGTAAATAGAGTTTAATAAGACTACTGTTACAGAACATTAATGAGAACTGTGAAATTAAAATATTCTTAAATAAATGGGTAAAAAGTGGACATCTATTTAATTATTTATCAGAGAAAACAAACAGAATCCTATTTATTATTACTAGTTACCAGGAATGTTGTCTTGAGGGGAATTCTGAGATTGCATTTTATTAGCCTTTCTACTTTAGAGGTTTTATGAGTAAATAAAACGGCTTCAATTTCCTCACTTTATAACTACTGAATACTTTTAATGAAAGCATGCAGATACAAGTTTCTTCAATTCAAAATCATCCTATGTTACATGACAGTGATTTCACTAGTTCCATTTAAAATATATATTAGGGGCACCTGGGTGGCTCAGTTGGTTAAGTGTCTGACTTTCGATCTTCACTAAGGTCTTGATCTCAGGGTCATTGAATTCAAGCCCCATGTTGTGCTCCACACTGGGCATGGAGCCTACTATAATATACTATTATATATATATATATATATATATATATATAATTTTTAATATATATTTTATATATATTTTTATATATATTTTTAATTGCCCAAACTGCACTTGTATAGAAATTATTTTTGTAGATTCATAAATACTCACATTTAAAGAGTAAATAATAAACCAAACAAAGAAGAGGAAAAAACCCACAAATTGTGTCAAATAAATGGCTTAAAATGAAAAAAATCCATGTAATATCAACATGATTCTTTTTTTTTATTATTGAATTGTAGCAAGGCATGGCAATTATATTAATCATTTTCCTAACCTACAGATATGAAGAAAACAAAATGAATTCTATAGGACACTATTGAGAGGCACTATAAATGTATTTAAAATGTTACTCTTCCTAAAGAAGTTTCAAAAAAAGTGATTTTTGATTTTTAAAGGCTAGCCATATCTTATACAAAACAAGTGTGTCATTTCAGTACTTTTCTCCCAACTTCGCAATTCATATAAATGTAATTCTTCTGCATGTTGAGTTTCTTCAAGCTAGTCAATCCCTAGGCAAGAACCATTTCAAGTTAAATACTAAAATGAAACAAAGGTGGTTAATCTAGTAAAAAAAAAAAAAATTCTCCCTCATAAAGGCCGTCATCTTAAAATGAAGGGTAACTGATTCTTATTAACCTTTAATACAGCTATTAAAATAGTTTCATCAACACAAGGGAACTTGTCTGCAATGATACACAATAAAAGCTTACAATGGCTATAACTTGGGTAGTAGTATTTGGAATGTTGAGCAGAAAGAAATTATGAATGCACTTCTGTAACTTACAAAATTCGGAATTTTAAAATATTTTATTTTCTATAGTTAAGAGTCTCTTATGGTTTTCCTCCCTGTCTGTATTCATCTTATGTTACTTTTCCTTCCTTTTCTGTATGTTCATCCATTGTCTTTTAAATTCCACATCTGAGTGAAATCATATTTGTCTTTGGGGAGGTGTGTTGGGGGAAGGGCAACTGGGTGATGGACATTAAGGAGGGCACTTGATGTAATGAACACTGGGTGTCATTTACAACTGGTGAATCACTAAACTCTACCCCAGAAACTAATAATACAGTATATGTTAACTGGATTTAAATAAAAAATTTTTAAATTAAAAGTAAAATATTTTATAATTGAAATGATTATTCTTATGACAACATTACTTAATGCAGTGAAGTCAGTAGGTAATACTGATTCTCGACTAAGCCCCATCAATTTCATGAACAGTACCATTAAAGACCGGTTCCAGTGTTGCAGACTATTTCAAGACTGTAGTTTATATCTTGTTTTTAGGACTATATCTTGTTTATTGGTCTGTTCCATTAACTGAGAGGTTGTCTTTATTTGTATTAAATTCAACGACTAAGGTTGGGCATGTGTCACATGTCATATTCCTTATCTTATGCTGGGCTTTGCTTGAAGGAGGAATCCTGAGTGCAACAGACAAGGTCCGTGTTCTGAAGACCTGGGCTATAAGCGAGGTTGAGAAGATACAGAGTAAATCATTAACTACAAATCGGCAATGGTACTACAGAAATATACAGAAAAGAGACTTATCTAGAGGTTACAGAAGGCTTCTTGGATACTTAAACTGTGACTTAAAGATTAATTGTTGCTAGCGAGATGAATAGACAACACTGCAGGGAGAAGGAAGCACACTGACAGATTCCTGGTAGAAATGAGAATATTGTGTTTAATAAGCTGGAAGGAGGCTCTGATAGACTGAGGAATAGCGAGTGCCCTAAATTTTGTCTGAAGATATAACAGCAATCCAGCTTGTCTTGAGGATTAACTTGCTTCACGTTACCACGCTCCTTACTCATTGACCTAAGGCCCTTGAGCTGTAATAGAACTAACTTACCTTCTTTGAGGAGTGAAGGACCAGAACCTTTCTGGGCCACAGAAGCCAGTGAATCTGTTTGAAGTCACTGTGGCTTTCTTATGAGCCCAGCATTTTTTTTTAAAGATGTGTTTGTTTATTTCAGAGAGAAAGAGAGAGAGAGAGAGAGAGCGAGCCCGACTCGGGACTCACTCTCCTGACCGATGCGACGACCACCTGGGCTGATAGCAAGAGTCAGACTCTCCACCAACTGCACCACCCACGTGACCCTCGCCCAGCAATTTTTTTAGCGTGGCATTTTTGTTTTTAGGTCACATTAGGACTTACTGACTTCACTTTGTGTATCTGTGGATCTTGCCCTCCTTTCCAGAAAGAACAGAATCACTCAGCACATCACAAAACAAGAACAGATCCCCTCACACAACCCCCATCACTGATGTAACTTAGGTGGCTGGTATTATTGAACCTGCACGTAGTCCAGACCACTGACCTCCCTTTACTGATTAACTATCCTAAACCCATTTAAAAACCTTTGGGCCAGGCAGAAATCTTAAGAGTTTGGCTGTTGGACAAGGGTCCACCTTTTCCCCAGGCTACTGGACTCCAGAATAAAGCTCAAATTCCTTCCCAGTCCAAACCTGTCTCTGGAGTAATGATCTTTCAGGCAATGTGTAGCTCACCATGGGTTCCATAACAAAGAGCAGGCCAGAGGCTAGGTCTCAGGCAGGAATAACTCCTATCAAGGGCTTTAGATTTCAAACTGTTGGAACCACTGAATAACTTTAAGTAGAGCTACAATGTATCAAATTGCACTTTATAAAAGCTCTTTTGAGGCAAGAAGTATGTGGACTTCTCTACGTCCACCCCAAGCATAATGTCAGATATATATTAACTAGTCAATTCATCGTGTTCTAAAGATACTGGCTTTACTGCAGAAAACTATAAATAGTGAAAACACCTCAAGTCTTTGCCAAACCTAGAAAAGTTAACACTTCAAAAGTATCAAATATTACTTCAAAGAACAACTCTGAAATTCTCAAGATTATACCATCTAATCGGGGATAGTTTAAACTTAGTTTCAAAATTACTGCTTATTTTCAATTTTATTATATATCTTCTCCTGATACTCTTTTTGAATTTTTTTTGTAGAGCAGGAATGAGCAAACTCTGGCCCGTAGTACAAATCTGACCAATTGCTTCTCTTAGCCCATGAGCTAAGAATGCTTATGTTTTAGTCGAAAAATAAAAAGTTATTTTCATAGGTGAACACTGCATGAAATTCAAATTTTGTTTTCACATGTGAGGTTTTACTGGAATATAACCGCACCCATTCCTTTGCATACTGTCTCCGGTGCTTTCAGGCCACAAAGTCGGAGCCCAGCAGCTGCTACCATCTGCACAATGAGGCTACAATATCTACCAACAGGCTTGAGACGGTTGTGCATGCTAGCACAGTGAAGTCACTGAAGGAATACAGCTTTATCCTCTTACATATATGTCCCTAGAAACATCTTTTGTTTTTTTAAATCTTGTTTTTAAAAAATTCATTGCCTTTTAATAAGAAGACATCTTCCCCAAGACCTAGTTCTTCCTTTCAATGACCTTCAATGTAGGGTTTTCACATTCAACAAAAGCAACACTCATAATTCTCAGTGTCCTGTTTTCCTTCAATTTATTCTTTAAAGCCTCCCCCACTTCAAGATCAGGTGGAAAACAAAACTGTCAGTCCTGAATGGCACCAGGCTGTGTAAGTCTTACTTTCGCTGAAGGATCCTGAACTACCAAGGATCTGTTTTCTCTTCTGTTTCTTGTATCAAGACTTTGAAATCCATACCAGATCAGTCCAGAAAGGTATGAATAAAATAGCACAGATCCAAAAGCACCTGGAGAGAAAAGCTCTGAGAGAATTGTTTATGCTAATAGAAGGACCATGGTCACCCCTGTTGCCAATGCCTTGGGCTGCTTCCGGGGCTCCATAAAGCACATGCAAGCATTCAAGCTTCAAATCAAGTACTTCCAAAAGAATTCTGGAAGGCTAAAAGGAGAGGACATACCCCTCTCCTTCACTAAAATGTTTTCAACACTTCCATTCATATTCAACTGTGTTTTCCATGGTGAGTTCACAGTTAAGGCAAAGGGGATAAACAAAGTCCTTCAGATGCTGGGTATGTCAGTCTTTCCTCTTCCTCACTAAAACCCAATCCTGGGCTGTGTATAGCAAGGGAGTAGATATAAACAATGGCCCTAAGTGTCACTGGAATTGTCCTCAAGGTCTTCCGGTGTCCTTGGAGGTGCATTAAAGGAGACCTCCCCCAAATCCTCTATCTCCAGGAAAAGAAACCCGCTGAAAGTGTCCACGGGCATGACCTCTCCTGCAAGCTGTTTTGTGGTCTGGCTGGAGAGAGGATTCCCACAAGATGCAAGCAAGAATGCACCGGGACCAGGGACTGAAAGCAATACACAGCCCATGGCCCCAGTGCCCAGTGTCCCCTTTTTAAATCACTTAGTCCTTAGAATAATTTCTAAATGAGGAAGAAGCTTCCTTTATTGTTCTCCCTGAAATATTGTTCCTGTTGGTGTTGTTTGGAATAACACTGTCTGTTTTAACAATGTTTACACCTCATGTGACAGAAAACAGATTCTGAATTTTGACAGAAAATAAATAAGGTCAGTGTTTGTTGATACCTTGTGCTAGAGATACCAACACATGCATACAAACTGTGAGAAGATTCAGTATAAAATAATTTGTCTTTTCTATGAGCAGCTGTAACTATGTAAGCTCAGTGATGCCACACTATTTGTTTCCCGATATTTATTTTCTTTGATAGCATACTGCCTTATTTATAAGAGGGAGGAAGAATGTTTGAAATTAATTTTATGCACATATACTAATGACATTTTATTTCTTTTGTCAAGCAAATTTAACTTTCCCAAAAATAATGGTAATTATGACAATATCCAGGATCATCTGAAAGCCAGTATCAAAAAGAATCATTTAAAAAGTATTATTGCTATTATTAGTGCCATGTACTTTGTTATGCTTTATGCTTACACTTGCCCTATATTGCCTTCAGGTAATGTTCTTACGTCAGAGTGTACTGGAACTCTAACCCAACTTCCGATTTGTTCTTACCACCAGGATCTCCTTTCCTTCTCTGAAAAACTTGTAAAATTTTGCAATAATGTGACTTGCAAAATTTTAGGAGGTTTTACTGACACCATACTGTTTGAACCTCATGGAAATTTGAATATGATATTCTAAACCTAACTATCCCAAACCTAACTAAGAAGTATACATTATGAATAAGGCTAATACAAAAAAGAGAAAATAGCCTTAGGTTTTGCCGTATTTTAACAAGGACTTAGACTCTTAGAGTACCCCCCCTCCGTGAATCCATATAGTGGAGGGAAACGGTAAGTTTATTAATGTCATCTTCACATTTAATCAATGAATTTATTCTGGGATGTTTCTCATCATCATTTAGTGAAACTTTCTGTAACATTTATCATGATATACTGACATGAAGTCCATCACATGGCCCATCCCTCCCATGTGTCTACCATGTACAAATCAAATGAGCATAATGTTGCATAAATGCTTTATATTAAAGGAAAGGTAGAAAGTACAGATAATGAGTGCTCATTATTGGAAGGATGTCCTATGTATCAGAAGACGGCACACAGGATGTCCCAAGGTTAACTATGGTATTGCTGAATCATGGGCAATTGTGGAAGAGAAAAGCGAATGAGAGTAAATTTAATTTTGGTGTCTTGTTGCATCAGTAAGGGACAATGAGAATAGCTCAACCTCTTCCTAAGAAATGTATGGCTCTCTGTGAGTAAAGCTACAAAATGCATGAATGAATCCTTATTATGCTATCTATTTTTCTTTTCTTTTCTTTTTTTTAAATGAAACCAGGAACTGATTCTTTTTTTTTCTTTTTTCCATAACCCAGCCACCCTATCCATTCCCCCAACCCCCCAGCAACATATGCCATATATTTCTAACCAGGGATCACCATTTGTACCCAAGAAGCATTCTTGCAGAAAGGATTAGAGTACTAAAATATGAAATTTCTCCTTTCTTAATGTATCCCACATAAGGCCTTGCAAATTTGTTTTGTTTTTTATCCAAATTACACAAGTTGCTTGAATCTCTGCTGGGCAATCACTACAGAAGAATCCCCTAGCCACTGCTCTACAACTACCGATCAATGAGCACTCAGCATCACTCACCCCAATGGTATAGACCATCCTGTTTTTCAACAGCTCCAAGGAAAAATAAAAAGCTCTTTTGAGGAGTATTAATGTGGCTTTTTTGGGTGACTTCAGAAAGCAGAATGAGGCCCAACAGGCAGAAGTTACAAAGTTAAAATATTTTAAGACCAAAGGGGAGAGGTTTCTGTCTAAGGAACTTTTTTATTTCATTCTTAGTTGCCTAACACTCCCTAGTCCGTCTCATACTTTAATCAAGGTTTCTAGCAAATATTCAAGTAAACATCGTCCCCCCGCTTTTATTTCCCCTCTGACTGAACTAAAATAAAGTAAGTACACATTGAAATTCTATGCCTTAGAACTTGTATGCCCACCAGGCTGAAAGATTATTTAATAGTTTTAGCAAGAAGTTAAATGTGTCTAATAAGAGACATTAGTAATATTGACAAAAAAAAGAAAAAGAAAAGAGAGAGAGAGATAATCTTCTTACCCTCCCCAGACTGCCAAAAGGTAACCATCCCAAACCAACTCTCTTGAAATCCTCCGTTTCCTCAAACCCTTTTCTGAAAATGAAGTAAACAAATAATAAGTAAATATGTCAACTTCTGAAATCCCATAATATTTCCATCTGTGAAGAAAACAAAATTAAATGGTCTCTCTATGCACCGACTGAGAATATTATTAAACCATTTGGCTGACATCATCCATATAGAGAGGCAGCAGTGGAAGGAACTGTGGATTTGGGATTTAGATGGTTTTATATTATTTTTCTAGCTTTGATTTTTACACTCATGGGTTCTGGGTAGCCTACTTAATCTCTCAAAATCTTTACAGGGTAGCTATGCTGATTAAGTGAAATAATAAATGCAAACTGCTTGGCAATAAATAGATGCTTACTTGTTTTTTTTCTTTTAATACACACACACACAATTCTATGTAGTCATAAAACATTCATATAGGTTATTATAAGCACCAAATTGAAAAACTATATCAGTGTTGAGAATACTGAAAGCAGAAAATGCACACCGAAATACAGAGGTTGATTTAATCTACAAATTTATCCTTTAAAAAACTGGGCTATAATTTACATAAAATAAAGTGGACAAGGCTATGTACATCTTAATGGATTTCACATGTGTCTATAATCATCTATTTACTAACAGATAAAAATGGAAAAAAATTCTGGGGATGGTGCAGTAGGTTGAGAATCTAACTTACTTTCAACTTGGGTCGTGATCTCTGGGTCATGAGATCGAGTATCATATTGGGCTCTACTCTCAGCACAGAGTCTGCTGGGGTTTCTCTCTCTTTCTCCCTCTGGCCCTCCCTGTACTTCCCCTCTGTCTAAAATAAATTTTAAGGGTGCCTGGGTGGCTCAGTGAGTTAAAGCCTCTGCCTTTGGCTCAGGTCATGATCTCAGGATCCTGGGACCGAGGCCCGCATCGGGCTCTTTGTTCGGCAGGGAGCCTGCTTCCTCCTCTCTCTCTGCCTGTCTCTGCCTACTTGTGATCTCTCTCTGCCAAATAAATAAATTAAATCTTTAAAAATTAAAATAAAATAAATTTTTAAAAAATCTAAAAAAAAAAAAAAATTCCCACAAGCCCAAGAGGCTCCATTCCACACTAATCCATCAGATACCTTGCCCCCCACTCTCCAGAGGTAACTAATTCTGGCTTGTAGTATCATCAATTTTGTCTATTTTTGAAAAATCCTACAAATGAAATCAAAGGACATGTGCTCTTATGTGTACATTTTTATTGTTAAGCATAGTGTCTGTGAAGTTCATTTATGTTGTGTATATTAGAGTTTTTTTTCTTATTGCTGAACAGTAAATTACTATTTTGATCTAAATACATAGACTGTTTAGGGGGAATAACTGAAAGTGTGGATAGGCTTCCTACTGGCTCCCTTCTATACTTCCTTCCAGTGCTCAGAGAAGTCTCTTTCTGTTCAATCCTCTCTGTTATTTTATCACAGTGAGCCTAAGATTTTACTTTCTATTGCTCCTATTACCAGGAACACCTCTCTCTCTGTATATGTTTTAGCACATTAAGCTCCATCAATTTCCAAATGAAAACACATTTTTATTCTCTTGATTATCTATTTCAGTTCCTCTGCCACTCTACTGTTTATTCTTTATCACCACGGCTTTACTGCCTGACTTCATAAACAATTCTGAATTAAGTTTGAAGTACAAGCATCATACAAAACAAATCTGTTGTATTATGATCTGTCATAAAATGACACTTATACCAAGGCTAAGAGGAATATGGTAGTTGGTAATGGAAATGGGCAAAATCTACAAATTTAACCTAGTGATTTTAGTACACAGCTCACCAGTAATGAGTCTCTCTTTTTTAAAGATTTTATTTATTTATTTGACAGAGAGAAACACAGCTAGAGAGGGAGCACAAGCAGGGGGAGTGAGAGAGGGAGAAGCAGGCTTCCCACCAAAAAAGGAGCCCGATGGGGGGGCTTGGTCCTGGGACTCCAGGATTAGGACCTGAACCAAGCCACTTAGGCGCCCCAGTAATGAGTCCTTTCTTAGCCACTTTTTTTTTTTTTTTCCAAAATTAAGCCTGAGAATCTCAGAAAGGCCTTGCTCCTGGGTATTTTTATTTTTTAAAGTTTCAGATGAACTCTCTAAACAAGTTATTTTAATTGGAGGACATCACCCTAAGGAACCACATTGAGGAGATACAGAACCACAACTTGCCATTCACAGAGGAAGTTGCAATTAATTTGTTTCCCTCCTGGAGGCACCTACTTAGCATTTCTGAGAAGAAAAATCTCTTCCAATGAGAGAGTAAACCTGAGGAAACTGGCCATGTGAACACTACTGAACTTTCTTCTTAAATATTCTTCTTTTATTCTGGACACATCTTTCAGTTTAAAGTGGAATATCAGGTTAATAGATTTTAATAGCTGTCTTACTCCACAGGTATGTATAATGAGCAGGAGAAAGACAATGTACCATGAACTAACTGATTGATTTTATGTCACTAGGGAGCTTCACAACCCTGAAGTCATGATTTTCTTCTCTGTTCGCTGCCATTAACCTACAGATAGTATAACAGAGGTAAATTTGTAAAACTTCAAAGATGTTTTCACTTAAAATTATTTCTGGGAAGGGAAAAAATTTTCTTAGATTTTCTTGAAATTTTTTTCCATAGCCAATAATCATTTCATCAGATACTTTCAGGTTGAAAAACAACAATAACAACAAGAAAACAGTCTCGGTTATTAACTAATAATAGCTCTCATTTATTGAGCAATTACTATATTGTCAGAAACTATCCTCTGTAGTCTATAAATATTAATGTATTAAATTTTCATTATAATCTTATGAGCTGTCAAACTATGTTTTCCCCTAGAAGGAAGGGATTCAAAACTCAAAAATGTTAAGCAAAGTATCCAACGGCATAAGAGTATGTAAATAAGGAATGTCAGAGACCGTTCTCAAACCTTTGCCTGCTTTTTTTTTTCTTGTTTTCAAAAGCTCTTCCCAATGTCATGCAAGCTACTACTTTTTTCAGGTAGGTCAGAAACAGCGAACAATATTTTCCCATTAAAACATCCATGGGGATTGTTAAAAGATAAACTGAGTTGTATAAAAACTTTTAAGGGTTTATTTGAGCAAAAATCAATTGGAATCAGGCAGGATCCAATCTAGAAAATAGGAGCTCCAAGGAGCTCGATAAGATGAAAGACTTTTATAGACAGAAGGGAGTGGGAACAAGGACATTATACCAGCAAAAAAGTAGGTTGGTTATTGCAAGGTTAATTTCCTTTAGGGGTTGTCAGGGATCTATCAAGCAGACTGCCTAATTAGTGCTGAGCAGGTAATTCCTGACTGACTGGTGTAAGATTCCATTACTGGGAGAGCCAAAACTGTAATTCAGTTAAATCTGGGTTTGGTGACATGGGCGTAGCACAAAAGACTGTATTTGGGGCCTGTTGTTATGCTTTTAGTAAGAATTACTGAAGACTCTGGCCAATAAGAAACTGGAAATTAACTGTCCTCTTATATCACTGAAGCAGAGATTATAGTAGGGTTAACATACTGATCAATTTTTTTAAGACTCCTATGCCACTGCATCCTTAGAGCTAAAATCGATATAACTGGACCCATATCTCAGGCAAAATTAACCACAAATTATTGAGGTCATAAAATATTTATATATAAGAAACATTTTTTGAAGTATTTGATATAAATGCGTCAGAAAAATTCTGACAAACTTTAGAAAACACAGAAGAGGAAAAGAAAGAGAGTAACATGAATGAAAATTAAATAAAGAGAAAAGAAAAGAAAAGCAGGGGAAAAAAGCAAAGGAAAAGAGTGAAACACCCAGAAGGGTAATTTTCCTTTGTCACTTAGACTACCCACTTTGTTTTTTCCATGTTTCTTTTTATTGATTTTTGGACTGTGTTTTTTCAAGGACAGGCCACATTTCCTGTCAGTTTTTATATGTGGTTTGCCCAATCTCCAATCTATTTCCTTCCTTTAAGTTATACTTTTAAAGAGTTCTTTCTAATTCTATATTTAGTTTCACCATTTCTAAACTAGAAATGTATATTTCCAATAATAAATACTCCAATGATCAATTATCATCTGAACCCTGATTTCCAGTTCCTAATCTACTCTTCCTCTAAGACTGATCCTCATTTGTCCTAGAAATGTGAAACTTGTGATGCATACATTGTTCATCTAATCTAATTTTAAATTAGATTGTGTTCCTTCCAAATGTTTAAGAGCATGCAGGTGCAACTTGCAGATAAGAACAGTGAAGTTTTATAAAGGTTGATAGATTTATTCCAGGTCAGTCAAAATAGCAGGGGGTTTAGCTAGGATTTGAATCCAGGCCTTACTGTTCCAAAACTTCAAGAAGAGGGAAGGTTCCAGCCTACATCTTTTTGCTTCCAGCACAATACTCAAAGATTAGTTTAAAAATTCAAAAATAACATCATCTGTTTATGTTTCCAAGTACCTGACTAGATTCTTTTTAGTAACAGAATGGAACCATCCAGTTCCCTTAACCTTGTTTAAGAGGAAACCACAAAGCATAAGGGCATCTTCTGAGCACACCTTTACTGCAGCTCTCGCTACACCATATTGTAATAAAATAGGTTCATTTCCTTATTAAAAATAAGAAACGTTTCAAACCACGGTCTTTGGCACCTTCTCCATAACTGCGATCCTTAGCACAGGTCCTAAAACATAGTGTTTATTAAATGTCGGTTCAAAGGAGGACTAGTGAACAAATGAATGAAGAGTTGAATTAGTTTTTTTTCAAAACTCAAGATCTCATGACGTAGTCGCAGAATACATGGATCCAACTGCAGTTACTGTGGTCATCACTCATCGTTCATGAACCCAAGCATACCTTTCTTTCTTCAGGCTCAGGTCAATGCCTAGCGCTTTACCTGTTTTCCAGACCTTCTGGAAATGCTAATATCTTTCTTCTTGTTTAGCTCTTAACCCCTTCCAGTCCACTGTCCTCACTAGACCCAGAATTAATCCTGTAAAGTACACGGAGACTGATTTACTCATGTTCTTTCCACAGCTCACGATATTCAAGATAAATTTAAACTCCTTAACAAAGCCTTCAAGGCCCTCAACAATCTCCATCCTGCCTTCCTTTCCAGCCTTTTTGTAAATTTTATTATTTAATCTGCGCTAATCTAATATGAACTACTGACTATTCTCTGGATGGTCAGTCTTGCCTTTGAAAGCCTTTGCAGAAACTGGTCCCTCATTCAGCAATGACCATCATGCCCCATCTTTGCCTGAGTCATTCCTATGCTATCTTCAACTTACAGTTAAATTTTTCTCCTACCCTGACAGGCTTTCTCCTTGCTGTGTATAAATTACTGCATGTCACTCTCAGAGAACTTCCCTTTCACCCTATTGATCACTACTGATTTAGTTATCTATTCCTTACCCCATCCTCATTGAACAGTTGGAGGGCAGAGACAATTTTGCAATTTTTAGCTTACAACACCTGACCTAACACATAGTAGGTATTCAATAAATGTAGATGTGATAAGAAATAAAACAACATGACAAAGCTACAGAAGTCATAACAGCACATCAAGAGCTCAATCTCATTCCCGTGTCTCTAATTCTTGACTCCCTCCTGAGAATGTAACTGAAGGCTCAGTTGGAAATTTGCTCTCTGCTTTGAATTTTCAGTGTTCAATTCACTGGTTTTTTTCCTCCTTCCAATATGTATCCCTTGGGCCTTTATAAAAATGCCTGCTGTGCTCTAGCCTCTCCTCAGCCCAACGTGGGCAGAAATCCTGAGAGCAAAACAATGGATCACCTGCCACACTTCACTGCAACCCTTGTACTCTGCTCTAGAAAATCACTGCTTACTTGCCAGGATCTCAGGGAATGGAGTTTATTGGCAATGACTATGTGTACTTACCTACATGTACACAGAGAAAGGAAGACCATCTCATGCCTTAAATAGATCGAAAGAGCCGCTCAATTAGAAATTTTTATTTTTCTCTAGATGGATGGCTATGTGAAAGATATCCTTGAAACTCATTAGTAGGAGAACAGCTACCATTTATTGAGTACATATTAAACATTAATCCCTAAATTAAGAGCTTTCTCTGCACTAGCTTATTAAATTCTCACTTCATACCTATGAAAGCGATGCTACTATGCCAACACTGCTGGTAGGAAAATAAAATCTCAGAGTTTAAGAAACTTGCCTAATGTCCCTAGTTAGAAGGGACAGAACTGGGGTTTGGATCTATGTTGTTTCAGAACCCTTGGTCTGCTAACTATGTAATGCTACCATGTTTATCAAAGTACAAGGAAGGCAGCCAGATACAAAGTTTGTCGGTTTTGGTTTGTGGTTGGACTGACGATCATTTGCTTAAAATCATTCACCTGATTGGAAGTGTTGAGAAAAATGTAAACTAGAGCATAAAGTGAAAGAAAGGCATAATTTTTATAGTCTACCAGAGAGTGCTGGAGTGTAAGAAGAAGAGTAGCTATATTAAAATGAATTAGTTAATATCAAACTTTAAGGATAGTGGTAAATGGCACCTTATTTTAAGATACTTCACTCATTTAAGGTCATTAAGCCATATATGTATGTATATAAATATATATATATATATAAATATATATATATATAAATTATAAGGGAGAGAGAGAGAGAGATACTATACATGGAGGATGGAAGACAGATTATCTTACAGAAAAACAATCAATGTAACAAACAGGAGGAGCACCTAGGAGGATCAGTCAATTAAGCCTGTGACTTTAGCTCAGGTCATGATCCTGGGATGGCGCCCTGTGTAGGGTTCCCTGTTCAGTGGGGAGCCTGCCTGCTTCTCCCTCTTTGTCCTACTCCTCATGCCTCTCCACTCCACTCATGCTCTCTTACTCTCTCTCTCTCTCTCTAAGTAAAAAAGAAAAAAAGAAAAAGATAACCAAAAGCAATGGGGTGCCTGGGTGGCAACGTTAGTTGAACATCTGACTCTTGGCTCAGGCCATGGCCTCAAGGGTCCTGAGATTAAACCCTGTGTTGTGAGCCCTGCGTCTGTCTACCTACTCAGTGGTGAGTCCAAATGAGATTGTCTCTCTCCCTCTCTCATCTCCCTGCTCACACATACTCTCTCTCTAAAATGAATAAATAAATCTTGGAAAAAAAGAAAGATAACTAAAATGAATGTACTCATCCCTTGGCCAATATTTCTATACTCTCCAAATCATGTAAAATGAGAAATAAGGTCCACTGCTATGCAGGAGCGACTTATGAGTACTTGATAAACTATAAGTCACTTGCCTACTGAACTTCTATCCATCTGATGTGCTCAGTGCCTCCATGTCTACACTTAGAGTCTGCCCATATCTAAAATATGTTAAGTAAATGTTCCACAGAAATTTCTCCTTGCTTTCTTCAAATTTCAGAGACTACCTGTAAAGAAATATGGTTTTCATTCATCGACTGCTACACACATAATCATTGCTGTTGGAAATAAAATTATAACTGTTTGTATTTCAACAAGATACATAAAACTAGATAAACCAGGAAGTACAAGTCATTAATTTGATCATTAATTAATAATAAGACCTGACCCACTACTGTCTTTTATTTTTATGTCAAAAGGAAAATTTGGGGTAAGAAATTACCTTTAATTATATTTGTTTTGCACTGTCCTTATTAACACACTTTTATGCCTCATAAAAACCAAGATAGCCATCTTGCTTATGCTCAGTCCCCATGCCTGGTGCGATCGCCCAGTTGGCCAAACAGAAGGCACTGTCCTCAAGGCACAAGTGATGGGGGTAGGGACAAAAGGGATGGGCGATGATCACAATGAGCAAGGGGAGATAAAAGGGGCCATATGGGCTGGTTTAAGCCCAGCTGGAGTCTCCACAGAAGAGGAGTGGTTGAAGAACTATGGTTGGTGGCTCACCTGGAGTAACCAAAGGTGGCAGTGGTGACAAACAGGTGTGTCGCATTAGGGAGAACTCTTTCTGAGCATGCCCATTTCTCCAAGCCCTGGGCAGCACAGTCTGTGTCCAGGCAAGAAAGAAAAGCCTCACACCATCCTTTGTCTCTCCCAGGGCTCTGAAGCTGGAAAGCACACCCGAGGACAGTATTCCCAACCTGCCAGAGAAGCAGGGAACATGGGAGGTTTTGTGTGGTAAGGAAGGATGGTGTGGAGGAGCTAGGAGAAACTAGTTTCATAAAGATCACCCTGAGCAGTGAATTTGGGCTGCCCTTTCACGTGGCCAGAGGCAACCACAGAGTGGGCATGTTTCATACCTCCATGGGGAACTACAACAACCACTGTACAAGAGAACTTGTTATATTCGAGAACATACTGATGTTTGAAAACAAATTTAACCAGATCAAAAGAGATGTGGCCAATGGGCACATCCATGTCCTAACGGTGACTGTGGGCACCAAGCCCTAGCATGTCCAGCCCTAGCCTAGTACTACCTGACGTCATGCTGCTCACCTGACTAGCTACAAGTTAGAAAGAATACACCAGACATGGGCATGACATCCAGGCAGGAGGCCCCAAGCTTAATAAGACCTATGCCTAATCAGGTTGCTTCCACTGAAGTTCATAAAACATTTGTCCATAATATGAAAAGCAGTAGTTCTGCCTTAACTTTGCCACTGGCTGTTCTCTTTACCTTTCAGCTAGGCTTTTTGTTGATTGGAAAAGCCAACTTGTTTACCTGTGATATTACAGGTGGAGGGTTACTGCAATACTTGGGCCATCTCAGTGGCACACAGTAGGCATATCTGTATTTGAGACAGAGGCCAAAAGCCCAGTAGGGTGACACTGCAGAAATTCCAAAAGACAAGACCAAGGAGCTTTGGCAAAACACCTACAAGCTAGTCTTGCATAGTCTTTGATGTTCTCTTAGGCTCACCTGGAAAATGAACTGCATTCGGAAGGGCTCAGGACCATGTAAGCCCCCACTTAGAAGCCTTGACACATTGGAGAAACTCATAGCACTTCTCCAAAATGCCCACACCCCTAAGGCTGACTTTTGGATATTCCTGAGGTGTTAGTTCCTTTCATCTCATACGCTATATGTTGCAGAACCCTAGACGAGGTCCCAACCATCCAGTATATTCCTGAATACTTACTACCAAAATCTGAGCAGTCTGATCTGTTGTGCAACATTTTTTAACTATTATAAAGCCCTTCGTTTGATCCAGAAACTGTGTGATGTGAATACATCGATGGCAATGAATAGGCCTGTGCATGTGTGCATGATTTTTTTAGTTACTATCAAAATTTTTCACTTCCCTTGACCAGTGGTTTCACTTAAAGGACTCTACTCTGAAGTAATGCTAACACAACTATATAAAAGTTTCTGAGAATACTGACTGGTGAATTAGAACTATTCTTAAAAAGCTGGAATGCCTGTTGTGTGTGTGTGTGTCCAGGAGGGTGTTTCTCTAGAGGGAATTCTGCATCAAGCCGGAGACTGCACTTGAGGACCTCAAAGGTTCTTCTCCTTATAAGCTCATGAGTCATTCCACTGAAGAAGGGAGGGGAGCAGCTTTTTCTAGTCCCAATTGCTTCTCTACTTCACTTGTTTTCCCTCCCTTTCTGTCAGGCTATGGAGTTTTGTGGAGAAAGAACATAAAGACCAAGTCAGCATCAAGAGCCTTCACCAGTTCTCTGGGGTGTTTTGGGCCACATCTCTTGGTAGTGCTAGGGGGTAAGACTCCAAACACGCAGACCCAGGACAGGGAAACACAGCACCAGCAGGATCAGCTTTTATGGATTCAGGAGAAGGCAGACCAGCATGGCCAAGCAAAGCTCTTCCTTGTTCTCAGAGAGTCCTTCCAGCCTGTCAACAGAAATTTTTGATCTGTCTCCACTAAGCAGCATGTGTGTGGTGACTGCAAGAGATGATACCACCACAAGCCTATTGTAGAAATAGCTGAAAGTCCTGTAAGGCACTCCTTGTCTCAGTCCTGCAATTAAAGGTCCTGTAGTGGAATCCTTCATCTGAACCTTGTAGAACAAAGTTTATATGAGTGAATAGGATGGAAACCATGGGGTCTCCCAACCCAACCCTTAAACTTCAAGAAAAAGGAGGAAAAAGTCAGAATTCCCGAGAGAAATTCCCACTACCATGGGACTGGTGAAGACAAGTGGACCTAACATCATTCTTCTGTTGGTCCTTATATTTCTCTGAAGCCATTAGGAGAGAAAGGAAAAAGGCCAGAATAGCCCATGGGCAGAGGACACAGCTATTTATTCCACAGTAACATCAGCCTTAGCCCTCTGCCAAGGAGTTCAGGTTATCTCAAAAATTTGTGAGACATTTAATCACAACAAGTTGAACTTCTTCAAGTAAGAGCCTTAGATGGATTAGAATTCCAAACCCTACTCAACTGCACAAACGAATCCTAGGTTCTATAATAAGAGAACTAGGAAGACTGACTCTTTCCTGAAACTCACAGGCCCCTCCATCTCACTACACATCGAAGTCTCTGGTCATGGTAATTTAGACCCCACAGGATCGGTTCTGCAAAGCCAGTTGTCCTGCATGTGATAGACCTCATGTCTGAAGCTATGGTGGAGAGCAGCCTGGAGACATTCAGGCAGACTGCAGAGTGTGGTGAGGGGACTGGCCATCACTGATACCATGATATTTGAGGCCATCAAGAAATGGAGTCAGAGCATAGGACCTAGGCTGATTCCAGCTTAGGTTCTCTTAATTTTAAGCATATGGAAAAATAACTGTAGAAAAAGGGACAATTTGACATTGCTGTACACTCCTCCAAAAAATTAAGCATTTAAATTGCAGGTATAAGGCTAGAAACTCAACCTATGTTGCCCACTGAGTTTGAGAGAAGTACTCAAATTAATTGTTCATACTTGATAATCTCCTTTTCCGCAGTCTCCAACTTGGTTCCTTATCACTCGGTTGCAGGTGCTGGGTGGTGAACATTAGAAGTAACTTCTGGAGAGGTTAAACATCTGAAGCTATTTCAGTGAAGCATGATTATTTTGATTTTTTGATTTCCCCTCAAAATTACATCAAGTAACAGTATACATAAAATAGGACTACTAATAATGGGTTAACATGAAAATCCTATTTTGGTTGCTAGTGAAATAGGATTTTGCATTAATTAGACAATTTTAGAGAGTGCTAATTGCTATTCTCTGTAGGTACTGCTCTGATGCCGCCCTTGTGAGAGGTGGATGTTTTGGTGATATAAATTTCAAGAATTTCATGAAGCCGTCCATTCCATCAGAGGCCTAGCACTCTGTACACGGGAAACTCACACACATAAGCCCAAAGTCACATTCATAGGCACACACAAGCAAACACAGCTTTTTGCTATTCCACTGAATTATTTCCTGTGGAAAAAGTATGCTCTTACACGGTGAGTGACAAAGTCTAAAACTGCAGTTTTATTGGACATAGATTATAGCATAATATAAAGGGAAGAACTGGGGCTTTGGAATCAGAGAGCCCTGGATTTGAATCCTTACTCTACTCATTAGGGGATCCCTGAGTAGGTAACACACTGTAAGTCTGTTGCTCACTTGCTGTGATTACTAAATCAAATCTCCTACCTGAAGCATCTAGTAGAGAGCCATGCAAGAAGTGGGACATCAAAAGCTGACATTCCTCCTTTCCGTTCAATTGACTGAATTTATACGATTGAAAGGAATGTGATCACAAGATCACAGAACATCTGGGGTGAAAAATAGGAAATAAGTGAATTCAGGTAAGGCTGACAAATCAGAGACAGAATCTACCTGTTACAGGTACCTTCCACATTTGAATATGCCTCAGAGAACTGTGCTTGAAGAGTTAAAGAACCGCTAAAATAACCTAATGTTGATTTATATGTGGAACAGAGTGGAATAATAAGAATACCACCAATGGTATTTTCCTGTCCTATTCACGCTACCTCTACCATCCATCCCCTTTACAACTATTTTGGGTATTGCCAAGTTACAGACGCACAAGTATGCTAAGAACTCACATTCCTAAACCAGATTCCTCTCACGATCCCCAACTAAATTATTCTCGACTCTGGCTATGGTATTATTTCAAAATAAGTGACTTTGCCATTCCTCTTATTTACAAAATGCATCCCAGCATTTCTGATGTCAAAGTGTACATGAAAAATGATGTGGGAATGGCATATTGGGTTAAAGCATGAGACTAAACTGCTGCAGCTGCAATTAGCCACCATGGACAATCTTAAGGGAGGAAATGATTTTTGGGGAGCGGGATAATATGTTTCTGAGAGATATTCTATTTTTGAGTATTATCATCCCTGACTTCAATAATTATTATAAAAAGAAAAAATGGGATATAAATTTCACTGACCACCTCAAAGTAGTCAGGTATATGTGATGCCTTGTCTGGTTTCATCCAACACACACTCTCTAATGACGTAACCTCCCCATTTCACAGATGAAAAAAATTAAACATGTGCATTGCCGGAAGCACCAAGAACCTTATACATTCTGCTCCCTTCACTCATCTTAGATCCCCAACAGACAGATCTGGGAATTGAACACAAGGTGAATGCTGAGCCCTTTCTCCAAAATAATTTTTAAATAGGAGAAAGTTATTATTGAGATGCTTCCTTATTCCATGTCCTCCCTTTGCCAATGCTTCACTCTATCAGATTATCATTTAAGGGAGCTGAACACACTATGTGGGATATATTCCCTGCCAATCAGAACCAAAATACCTACAAATGGCAGCCTGAGCCAGTTTCCCTGATAGCCACCTCAAATCACTGCCACAGACCCAGGTCTTCTTCCTCACATGCTCACCTCTGAAACAGTATTTCCCACATCCTCTATATTTGCTTTTGCTTTTCTGGCCTTATTGCTTCTGTCTTAAATAACTTAAATCTAAATACAATTCATATGGGTAGGGTACATCATTCTGAGTTATAATGAAACATATGAATCTTATTCCTATTATCCAGCTTACTTGCTTCTCTCATTTCCTGGTCACCTGCAGATGAGATTACCTTGCACTGTGGCATTTTGCAAGTTATCTGCAAATATGCTAAACATGTCAAGGCCAGTAAGAGTCTGTCAGATCCACAGGCCACTTTCCATTTCATGTGGAATTAGTGTGTGTGTGCCTGCCTTTGCATGTGTTTTATAAAACTAAACTACAATCTAGTGCTTTCTTTTATCCTGTAGGATAATATTAGCAACTTGGATACTGTGTGACTGACAAGGAAAAAAAAAGCAACAGAATTAATCCATGTCTACTAATGCAGTGTATAAACAGAAATTTAATACCGAAGGAAAGGAAAAACATTGAGAGAGAAAACATTCCACATTTCTGCTATTTATCCCCAGCAATGCCAGCAAAGGGTGTGAAAATATTAATACAGGTCAATCTCCTTAATTATAGATAATCCTACTTTAAGAACAATGACTAAAGAGGAAACAGTTGAAATATGTTGCTCAACAAATTGACAATTAACCAATGTGATAAAAACCTTAGTCATTATTTTTAACTCTTGATACTTAGATTTAAGATACTATTTTCATGCATGTTGAATTTATTCAGATTGTTCAGTTTAGTACAAGAAGTGTCTTAAAAGATCTTGGTTTTCAAAAACAATAAAATGAAAAGATAAAAGAACATTGATATCCAGCTTTGAAAAGAGTTAAAGGACATCGTAATAAAATGAAGAAGGCATTAAGAATGTGTGTGAATGCAGACAGGGGAAATATATATAATCTTCTATCTCCCATGGAAAAGGGCTGTTTATTCTCTAATGTCTTTATTTTTTTTCACCCATATCATATGGCTGTAGTTTTGCAAGAAAGAACTCAGTTAGGAGCACATGGCGGGCTCAGTTCATTAAGTGTCTGCCTTCCCCTCAGGTTATGATCCCTGGCTTCTGGGATCTAGACAGGCTCTCCACTCAGCAGGGAGTGTGCTTCTCCCTCTCTCTCTGCCTGCCACTCTGCCTACTTGTGCTCAATCTTTCTGTCAAGTAAATAAATTTAAAAAAAATCTTTAAAAAAATTGAGTTAATGGCTATAAGAAGACACATTCCAGTCTAATGAAAAAGGACATTATAATCATATGGATCTTATTTTGAATGGTGTTTTAGGCAATGAGTTGTTATTGTAGGCACTTCTGAGCCTTATTTTTTCCCATTCACAAAATGGGCACAATAATATCTGAAATACAGGGTTCTTATGATATTAAAAAAAAAAAAATTCTGTTTGCCTGGGTGGCTCAGCGGATTAAAGCCTCTGCCTTTGGCTCAGGTCATGATCTCAGGGTCCTGGGATGGAGGCCAGCAGGCTCTCTGCTCGGCAGGGAGCCTGCTTCCTCCTCTCTCTCTGCCTGCCTCTCTGCCTACTTGTGATCTCTCTCTGTCAAATAAATAAATAAAAATCTTTAAAAAAAAATTCTCTGGGTACGTGGGTGGCTAAGTGGACTAAA
>PITA01017600.1:0-42848 GCA_004023965.1 Spilogale gracilis | reverse complement strand
CGGTGGGTGACGTTCTCAGAAAGCGAGGGTGCCCTTCTCTCTGTGGCACAGTGGGTGACGTTCTCAGAAAGCGATGGTGTCCTTCTCTCCGTGGCACGGTGGGTGACGTTCTCAGAAAGCAATGGTGTCCTTCTCTCCGTGGCACGGTGGGTGACGTTCTCAGAAAGCGAGGGTGTCCTTCTCTCCGTGCAACAGTGGGTGACGTTCTCAGAAAGCGAGGGTGTCCTTCTCTCTGTGGCATGCTGGGTGACGTTCTCAGGAAAGCAATGGTGTCCTTCTCTCCGTGGCACGGTGGGTGACGTTCTCAGGAAAGCGAGGGTGTCCTTCTCTCCGTGGCACGGTGGGTGACATTCTCAGAAAGCGAGGGTGTCCTTCTCTCCGTGGCACGGTGGGTGACATTCTCAGGAAGGCGAGGGTGTCCTTCTCTCCATGGTGCGGTGGGTGACGTTCTCAGGAAAGCGAGGGTGCCCTTCTCTCCGTGGCGCAGTGGGTGACGTTCTCAGGAAGGCGAGGGTGCCCTTCTCTCCGTGGCGCAGTGGGTGACGTTCTCAGGAAGGCGAGGGTGCCCTTCTCTCCGTGGCGCGGTGGGTGATGTTCTCAGGAAGGCGAGGGTGCCCTTCTCTCCGTGGCGCAGTGGGTAAGCAACGGTACTTCCCTTTCAGCAGATGGAGCGGTGCGATTCCTCGCAGCCCCTCCCTCCTCCAGCGCCGGATCCTAGATTTCGCACAACAGCTAGCGCGGGCAGACTCCGAGAGGTGCAGAGGAGAAGGTCCTGGAAGCCGGGGCATTTCTGGGCTTGGAGAAGAGCACAGTGGCGAATCTCTGCAGCTTCTGTGTTGCCTTCCGTGGGCCCCAGAACTTGGTTCTGAAGAAACTTCTGACCTGAAACTACCAGAAGCCACAGGTAATAAAGCTCCCAAACAACTCTGCCTGTCCCACTACCCGCTGACGGGCCGGGAAGAGGATGGCCGAGCAGACTTGACCTCAGTGCCCATCTGATGCCAGCTGAGAAAACCCCCGTAGCTCCGAGGTTTCAAAGAACGGATCTTTCAGAACACTGACCCGGTGGAGCCCCATGGAAGCAGGGAGGGCTGGTTCCTTTGCCAGGCGTCCCGTGGTTCTGAAGAAGGACAGGGAACTCCTTCTCCATCCATGGGCGGCAGAGACAGGTGGCAATAGCTGTCCCCCAGCTGGGCCTGGTCCCCAGATGAACCCCCGCCCCACCGACTGGAAATGGAATTTATCAAGATTGCTCCTCACTCGCACTCACCCTTCCTCCCTGGTGACATCAGGGACCAGCGGAGGGTGGAGCCTTCACTCCCACCTGGTAGTCGGGAGACTGATGAGGGGGCAAGTTGGGGCTGGTACATCCCACTCTCCCCCACGGCTGGTGCGCACAGGGTCTGGTGAGGGCAGGACCTCCTGCATGTGGGGCAGGACAGGGCAGGACAGGACAGAACGTGTGCGACAGAGTCTGTTTGCACAGCAGTTCTCCCCATCTGCTGAGCTTCTGCTCCAACCCTTAACCAAAGAGGCTGGATAGGAGATGCCAGGCCGGTGGGGTCCTTGACATCCCCCTTCCGCTCATCTCCGTGGTCAGCGGGCCGGATGAGAGAAGGTGAACTTGCACCCCACTGCCTGAACCGAGGCAGTGTAACTCCGTGGCCCTCTCCCACTGGGTGCTTTCCCCAGGGTTCTATCAGGAGGCTAAAAATACACCATCCATCCCAGGACTGCACCCTAACCAGAATGACACTTAACACATTGGCTAATGGGATACAGTGTGTCTTACTATAAAGTCCAAAATGTGTAACGAGCAATTATGGGAAATTTTAGCAAAGAAATAGAAGCTGTAAAAAAGAAGGAAACAATAAATACAAGCCCCAAAACAAAACTCAACGGGATGGTCTGAAGAGTGGGGTGGAGATGAGAGAGGGCAGAACATGAGGGCAGATCCAGGAGATTTACCCAATCTGAACAGACAGGAAGTAGACTGAAAAGAAATGAACAAAGTGTCAGGGACCTGTCGGACAACAGCCAGAGTTAACATTTGTGTTATTAGAGGCCCAGAGAAAGGGAAGACAATGGAACTGAAAAAGTATCCTAGGAAACAATGTCTAAAATTTTCCCCAGTTTGGGGAGCCATTAACCTGCAGAGCCAAGAAACTGAGTAAACAGATGGGTTGGCCCCAAGATCCACACAAAGAGACATCATAATTACAATTCTGTAAGCTAGGGGTGCCTGGGTGGCTCAGTTGGCTAAGCGTCTGCCTCCAGATCAGGTCATGGTCCCAGGGTGCTGGGATCGAGCCCTCTGTTGACCTCCCTACTCAACAGGGAATCTACTTCTCCCTCTGCCTCTGCCTTTCCCACCTCTGCTCATCCTTGCACTCTCTCCCTCTCTGTCTCTGTATTAAGTAAATAAGTACAATCTTTAAAAACAGAATTCTGTGAGCTGAAAACAAAGAAAAACTCTTGATAACAGTCAGAGAAAAATGAGCTTTGACCTATACTGGGGACATAAATGTCTCAGCAGATCTCTCATCTGAAATCATGGATGCTGGAAGCAAATGGCACAGTTTTCAAGTCTTGAAGGAAAAGGACTGTTAACCATGCATTCTGCACCTTGTGAGAATATTGTTCAGGAATGGAAGGGAAATAAAGACGTTCTCTGATGAGGGAAAACTAAGAGAGCTTTTTGCTGGCCAATCTACCTGTGAAGGATGGCTAGAAAAGGTTCTCTGACCAGAATGATGCCTTAACAGAAAAAACCCTATAACTTCAGAATTGAAAGAAGGACATAAGAAAAGAAAGTCTTTCTCATGAGTTTCTTATGTCATACTGACAGCTGAAGCAAAAAAAATCAACAACAAAAATGCATAAAAATGTAAAGACTTGGAAAGTCAACAGCACATATATAAATAAAACGTGAGTCAAGGAGGAGGTCTCGAAGGAAATTTTAAAAATGCTGAAGGAAAATGAAATACAATATTTGAACTACATGAGTGCAGTCAAGGAGAGGATGAGAAACACGCAAGGCACTGTGGTTTGTTTGTTTGTTTGTTCATTTTGAAAAAAAAAAACACTATTGACCTGAGTTCCTACTGCCACACACTATAAAAGAAAGAACACAGCGATTCCGAAGCATGCGGAAGGAAGGAAACCATAAAGATGAAAGCAGAAAGCAATGAAACTGAAAGTAGTAAGCAAGAAAATAAATCAATGAAGTAAGGGCTGGTTCTTTAAAAATATCCAGGAAATAGACAAATCTTCAGAAACACTAACCAAAAGAGAGGAAGAGAAAGTACAAATTACTGATTTTAGGGGAAATCAGTACAGAGAAACACTAAAGGAAGAGGGTTATTCCTCAAACATAATGCACATAAATTCAACAACTTTGAGGAAACAGAACTCCGCACAAAGTACCACAACTCACCAACTATGATAGAGAGTAGGGAGTCCAGATATGGACCCTGAACACTATGATCAAATCATCTTCGACAAAGAAGGAAAAAATATCCAGTGGAAAAAAGACAGTCTCTTCCGTAAATGGTGCTGGGAAAACTGGACAGCTACGTATAGAAGAATGAAGCTAGACCATTCTCTTACACCACACACAAAAGCAAACTCGAAATGGATGAAAGGCCTCAGTGTGAGGCAGGAATCCATCAAAATCCTGGAGGAGAACATAGGCAGTAACCTCTTTGACATCGGCCACAGCAACTTCTTTCAAGACATGTCTCCAAAGGCAAAGGAGACAAAAGCGAAATTGAACTTTTGGGACTTCATCAAAATAAAAAGCTTCTGCACAGCAGAGGAAACAGTCAACAAAACAAAGAGGCAACCCACGGAAAGGGAGAGGATATTTGCAAATGACAGTATAGACAAAGGGCTGGTATCCAAGATCTAGCCATTCTTACAGATATATGAGAATATCTCATTGTGATTTAAATTAGCATTTCCCTGATGGCTAATGATGTGAAACATCTTTTTATATGCTATTTGCCATCTGTGAATCCTCTTTGGAGGACAGACTCCCATTGTAAGAATGGCTAAAATTAAAAAAAAAAAAATGTGAAAAGGCCCATTTCTGGCAAGGATGCAAAGAAACTTGACCATTCCTATGGTTCTGGTCGGAGACAGCCATTCTAAAAAATCGTTTGACATTTTCTTATAAAACTAAACATACAAGTACCATATCATCCCACAATTGCACCCTTGGGCATTTCTCTTGGAAAAATAAAGACTTATATTCACATAAAAATCTGTACACAATATTTATAGTAGCTTTATGCACAATGCTACAAACTAGAAACTGCCCAAATGTCCTTCAATGGATGAATAGTTAAACAAACCATCTTAGATCTTTACCATGAACACTACTCAGCATTAAAAATGAATGAATTATCGATACATGCAACAATTTGGATGATTCTCCAAGAAAATATGCTCCGTAAAAAAAAGCCACTTCAAAAAGTTACATAGTACATGGTTCTACAGATATAAAATTTTTGAAATGACTCAATTTAGAAGCAGGGTACAGATTAGTGGTCATCAGGATGAAAACCATCCTATCAAGGATGGACTAGGGGTTAATTGGTCATAAATGGGCAAGGAGGGGTTCTTGTGGTGCGAATGTTCCAAACCTCTCTGTAAATGCTGGTATCTTGGTTGTGATATTGTACCATAGTTTTTAAGAAGTTTTCATTCATGAAAACTGGGTAAACAGTACATAGGGCCACTTTGTATTAGTGTTGTATTATTTATTTATAAAGTTTGTTTTTTTATTTATTTTTAAAGATTTTATTTATTTGACAGACAGAAACAGAGCCAGAGAGGGAACAGAAGCAAGGGGAGTGAGATGAGGGAGAAGCAGGCTTCCCGCCGAGCAGGGAGCCTAATGCGGGGCTCAATCCTGGGCCTCCGGGATCATGACCTGAGCCGAAGGCAGGCATTCAAGGACTAAGCCACCCAGGTGCTCCTGTGTTAGTGTTTTATAACTAGACTAGTGTTTTAGAGCTTTGCCTTGTTGTTTTATAGCAAAAAACCCCACATTTATCTACATTTATCTAAAACTAAAATGCTTAAAAGGGAAAAAAAAACACTAATAAGAATATCTTTCATAGGGATGTTGTTTCTGTCAACCAACAGTGATGTTTTCCCTAGAATCTCCCCTCGATCCCAACATCCTGTCCAGGTTCATCCTTGTGTCCTCCCCAGGCTCTTCTGACATTTGACCCCGGGGAGCACAGCTGATGGGACCACTGGGATGGTGATAGCAGCCAAGGAGAGGGCTTGGATCTAGAACTCGGAAGATGAAAGCAATGTTTTCAGGAGGAAACTGAAGGAAGCTGAAAGCAATGTTTCTAGCTCTCTATATAACCCACTTTAACTTCTTTGCTTTCATTCTTTTTCACAGTGTCCACATTCTTGTTTGGATAACATATCTAAGGATCTGGAAAACGACCCCCTTCTCTCGGTATATCTACTATCTGCTCATGTTTACCATCTGTGCAAATGCCCGAACCTGTTCTCTCGGACACTCTACTTGGTCATCTTAATAGAAACTACCCTGTCCTTCCCACTGTCTCTTTTTCATCAGTTGTGAGAATCCAATGGTCCCCTTCTTCATCACACATTTTATGGATGCTTTGAGAATGTAATCCTTCAACACCTAGTATATTACTTTCTAAACTGTTAAGAGACACATAGAATATAGGGTCATCGAATAATCGTATTATCGTCAAAAGAGCCTATATTGGGCTCCTGCGTGCCTCAGTGGGTTAAAGCCTCTGCCTTCGGCTCAGGTCATGATCTCAGGGTCCCGGGATCGAGGCCCACATTGGGCTCTCTGCTCAGCAGGGAGCCTGCTTCCTCCTCTCTCTCTGCCTGCCTCTCTGCCTACTTGTGATCTCTCTCTCTCTCTCTCTCTCTCTCTCTCTCTCCCTCTCTGTCAACTAAATAAATAAAGTTTTAAAAAATAAAAGAGAGAGCCTATCTATATTCTGCTCCACTTTCATGTTCTTTACTGTGTGTCTGGTTGTTTTTCTAGTTTTTCAAGTTAAGTGAATGTTGCTGTTTGCCGTCTATCCCTGACTTTGAAGTCACCTTGGAACCAACGGGATCTGGGTTCTATCTAGCGCACAATCTAGGTCGCCAGCAAGAAGGAACAGGAATCAACCCTTTGATTGACTGCTATGAATTCCTGGGGGTCACTGTGAACCAGCCTTGTCCCTGGATCATCCAGGATGCACTATTTTCAATCTGGAAGTTCCTTTCTATGAGTTGTTTTCTTTTTCTTTTTTTATAAAAAAAAGAATAAGGACTATTTCCTGGGTCTCCACAGGGAGGTGAGGTAAGGATTCTTTGTATGAAAATGTTTTTAGTAAAGACTGGTGAGCTATAAGTTCTAACTCTGATGAACTATAAAAAAAATGGAATCACAAGATACTAAAACAGGACAATTAATTTTATATCCCTGCTGTAATATTTTAACACCTGCATAGAAGTATGAATCCTAACAGCTTTACTTTTTACTTCAGAAATAATTTAAGAGAGATTCTTGGGTTCACAGTGACAGAAATAGTTAGAAATAAAGAGTAAAGATAAATGCATTATTATTTTTTAAAAATCAGTCTGGCAGATGGCGTGAGGAAGGGTAGGATTTCTCACTTTCTTACTTCCCTCCTTTGCCTCCACTCCTACGTCCCATATATAGATACATGAATATATAGACATTTAGCAGAAATCTAACACACGTTCAGGGCTTTCTTCCTAATTCAAGTAATGCCATCTGTAAGATACATTAGAAACGTAGGTAGCTTCAAGATGAAATTTATTCTTACTTTCATGAGCCAGGGAGACATAGCTCTACGTGGTTGCTTAATATAAGAGGACTTAATTTGTGGAAACCAAAGATGTCGTGGTCGCGTGAATTCAAGCAGGCAGACTTCTCTTGTGCCCCTTTTTTGCAAGCTCTCTCCCCATGTCCTGGGTCTGTTCTGTCTTCTAGCTCTAGAATTGTGTCTCTTGAACAAGGTCACAGAAAGGCAACCCTAGACTATGTAGCTACGCTGTAATGAATTTGAAATTCATCTGTGAAGTTGCGTGTGTCCCCAGTCTGTCCTTTTTAATGCTGATTCACAACACTTCCTGTGTAGATACACAGCTGTTCCTTCACTTGTCAAAAGATGTTTCTAGTGTTTCCAGCTTTGGGCAGGAGGGATCCAACTATTAATCATATAGGCTTTTGAGGAAACAGAAGTTTTCACTTCTCTTGGGCAGGTATCGAAGAATGAGATTGCTAGGTCATATGGTCAGTGTGTGTTTAACTTCATAAGAAACGGCCAAACCGGGGCGCCTGGGGGGCTCAGTCGTTAGGCATCTGCGTTCTGCTCAGGTCATGATCCCGGAGACCCAGGATCGAGCCCCACATCGGGCTCCCTGCTCGGCGGGAAGCCTGCTTCTCCCTCTCTCACTCCCCCTGCTTGTGTTCCCTCTCTCGCTGTGTTTCTCTCTGTCAAATAAATAAAATCTTAAAAAAAAGAAGTTTGAGTTTGTTGTTTATACCTTCTAGATAGAAGTCCTTTCCCAGCGTACATCTTGGAAGTGTTCTCACTCGGGCTGTGACTAATTATTTATACTCCTAACCATGCCTTTTACGCCAAGCTTTACATTTGATGACATCCTATCTGCCTTTTTCTAAGTCCTGATTTTGATGTGTGTCTGAGCTATTCCCACCCAACCTAAAATCACAACCATCTCATTTCTTTTCTTTTTTTTTTTTTTTTAAGATTTTATTTATTTGACAGAGAGAAACACAGTCAGAGAGGGAACACAAGCAGGGGGAGTGAGAGAGGGAGAAGCAGGCTTCCCGCCGAGCAGGGAGCCCGACATGGGACTCGAGGATCATGACCTGAGCCGAAGGCAGTCACCAACTGAGCCACCCAGGTGCCCCTCAAGATTCTTTTTAAAAATAGTTTTATCCAAATTTGCCATCAGTTTTTTGAAAATATTTCTTTCCATTGCATTGCCTTCACAGTTTGTTAAATATATGCCCATCACCCGTTTCTGAACGCCACGCCATCACCCAGTCATTTCCAGAAAATTCCTCCAGAGCTGTGGTTATAAATTGTTACTTTTCCCCTCTCTTCCCGGCCATGGTAGACTTCAGAAAGTAGGAATTGCTTCTCCGACATGGCTAGGAAAGTCCACTGAAGGAGGTTGTCCGGATCAATTTGAGTTTTCAAAAATTGCCTTCAAATCTAGATGTACAATCTCCAGGATTTCCCGGTGCTTTTTCTATTTATGCGTCTCCCCTTTAGGGACACGGAAGGAAGAGAAGCCGACAGAGGCCCCCAGACATGCGGGCTCACGGAGCAGCATTTTGGGAAGGTCTCATGCAAACTGTAGCAAGAACTTACAAGAACGCCTGCAGAAAAGCAAATTAAGAAGTGAGTAAATGTCATATCCGTTTTTATGCCTCTCCTTTCATAGAAATACTTTCCTGTAATATTTGTTTCAAATCTTCATATGAAAAGTGTAGAAATTTTTTTCCTCAAACCAGACAAAGACCCCATCAAAAAGGAGAACTTCAGACCAATATCGCTGATGAATACGGATGCCAAGATTCTCAACAAGATCCTTGCTAACAGGATCCAACAATACATTAAAACGATTATCCACCATGACCAGGTAGGATTTATCCCAGGGATGCAGGGGTGGTTCAACACCCGCAAAACAATCAACGTGATAGAACAAATCAGTAAGAGAAGAGAGAAGAACCACATGGTACTCTCAATTGATGCAGAAAAGGCACTTGACAAAATACAACATCCACTCCTGATCAAAACTCTTCAAAGTATAGGGATAGAGGGAACATTTCTTAACCTCATAAAATCTATCTATAAAAAACCCAGAGCGAATATCATCCTCAATGGGGAAAAACTGACAGCCTTTCCTCTGAGATCAGGAACAAGGCAAGGATGCCCACTCTCACCACTACTGTTCAACATAGTGTTAGAAGTCCTAGCAACAGCAATCAGACAACAGAAAGAAATAAAAGGTATTCAGCTTGGCAAAGAAGAAGTCAAACTCTCTCTTTGCAGATGACATGATACTCTATGTGGAAAACCCAAAAGACTCTACCTCCAAACCAGAACTCACACAACAATTTGGTAATGTGGCAGGATAGAAAATCAATGCACAGAAATCAGTTGCATTCTTATACACTAACAATGAAAATATAAAAAGGGAAATCAGAGAATCGATTCTGTTTACTATAGCACCAATAACCATAAGATAATTAGGAATAAACCTAACCAAAGAAGTCAAGGATCTGTACTCGAGGAACTATAGAACACTCATGAAAGAAACTGAAGAAGACACAAAAAGATGGAAGAGCATTCCATGCTCATGGATCGACAGAAAAGTATAGGAATTACGTAACTGGAGTCCTGAAGCCCTCTATCTGGGTTTTTCAGTCAGTGGGAGAGACTCCGGGGATGTGAATTTATTGGGCTGGAAGCAGGCCTGCATAAAGTTCAGGAAGCAGGGCGCCTGGGTGGCTCAGAGGGTTAAAGCCTCTGCCTTCAGCTCAGGTCATGATCTCAGGGTCCTGGGATGGAGGTCCGCGTCGGGCTCTCCCCTCAGCAGGGAGCCTGCTTCCTCCTCTCTCTGCCTGCCTCTCTGCCTGCTTGTGATCTTTCTCTGTCAAATAAATACATAAAATCTTAGAAAAAAGAAGTTCAGGAAGCAGCGCAGAGGTCTATGCCGCCCCGGGGTGAATCAATGAAGGGGATGCAGGAAGGAGGGAACGCTGCCCCCTCGGGCAAGCCGGGTATTTTCGAGATTGGAAACAAAATCAAAATAAGCTTTCACCTGTCAACACCCTACAGCTGATATTTCAGAGTGAATTAAACCTTGAAGATGGGAACTCGCTGTTCCTGAATGCTGCCTAACCTTCCTAAATGCTATTATTAGTATGTTCTTACATGCTTACAAGTATTGCAGAACGGGGCATTTTCTTAATTTACAAAAAGGCAGGGAGAGCCGTGGCACCAGAGGCTGCCAGTGCCCTGCCTGGAGTTCCCTGGCGTCCCCACACTGAGTCCCCAGCCCACCTTCCCGAATGGCGCTGCCTGGACGTGGCCCCGGACGCACGGCTGTCCTCTCTGTACGCAGGCTGAAGGGCCCGGAATGGAAGGGCCGGTGACAGCAGGTGTCAGCATGGGGTGCCCATGGTCCCCGGGCTCAGGCGCCTCGAACAGTCTTTTGAGGGTCCTCAGAGGGGTGCCCCTTCCGTTCTCTGTGTCCCCACCTGCTCACAGCGCTTAGGAGCCGAGCACCCCAAACAAACCATTCACCCGTGAAGCTCTTCTCTGGGAGAGAGCCAAAGACAAAGATGTGTCCCAGATGGAGTTGGGAGCATGAAGGAAATGTGTGTGAAGGAACCAGCACGGTGCCCGTCCAGAGGAGCAGCGATGAATATTAGTAGTAATTACTGTCCCAAATATTATACAATCGAGGTTATATTAGAATTCCTAGCACGAATGACTGCATGAAATATGCATCTCTTATACCACAAATGTTAATCTATTTACTAACAATTGAAATGCAAAATTATTCAAATACTCAAGTGGCTGTAGCTGAGATGTAATATAAACACATTTATTCTTCAAATTATCTTAAATTCTTAGGTGCCATGTTTTACAACCAGAGAACCAATTCTAGCATCTCAAACTTCAGTTTCAGTCTACTGATTTTACAGATAAAAATCCTGAGGCGGGGGTCCCTGGGTGGCTCAGCCATTAAGTGTCTGCCTTCGGCTCAGGTCATGATGGCAGGGTCCTGGGATCGAGGCCCGCATCGGGCTCCATGCTCAGAGGGGAGCCTGCTTCTCCTGAGGCTAAAAGATATTCCATGACCTGCCTTGGGTCACACTCCTGACTAGGTTTTACAACTTTGGGCTCTTGGCCCAGTATTCTTGCCACGATGCTCCCCTTGAAAGCTCTATTACACCATCATCAGAAGACAGAGCGAGAATATCCAGACACCTGACGGTGCTGATCCTGGCGGCGAGCAAGACACAACTTAAGTTACAGATTATAGTTGACTCGTGAAGTAGCCAATGGTTTTGCTCAGTTCTTTGGGGACTTGAAAATAGCAAGATCGGAATGCTTATAACAAGGAAGTTTGGGGAAGAAATGTGTGGACAGACTCTGGGAAGGGACTAGACGTACAGCTGTCCATTTCAGGGGACGCCTGAGATACCAGGAGGTGCCTCGTGAAGAAAGTGGTCCTCTTGGGCTCATCAGCTGGCCACTTCCTTTAGCCAATGTTCAGTGAGTCCTTTGGGAGCAGGGACAGAGGCTATTCATGGACACAACTCTAACTACCGCCTCCCCGTGTAGGCCACCACTGCTCTTCTGGCCAACTACCGTTGCGTACCTCCTGCCAAGAGCAGAGGTTGGCACTGGCGTCCCTTTCATGGTACTGGCCCTGGGGACAAGGGGCAGCTCATCGGCAGGGGGCAGCTACGTTACATCGTTACCGTGGAAGGAGCCCCAACTTGTCCTTATTAGTGTAACTACATGCAGAATGTCACGTACCTGTAATCATAGTGTCACCGAAAGGAGTTTCATCACCGTCCAAAAAAAAAAAGTCCCCTGTGATTTACCAATTCCTTCTTGCCACCCAAACCTTTATCCCGGGACCTCAAGCAGCCAACGATTACTTCACTTCCAATACAGTTTCCCTTCTTCAAAAGGTCGTATAATGGGACTTACGTGGTCCACATCCTTTTCAGACAAGCTTATTCACTCGGTGCTGTGCCTTAAGGTTCATCTGTGTCTTGATGTAGCTTGAGACAGCTCCTCTTTTTGTTGCTGGGTGATTTTCCAGTACATGAATATGTGATGATTTGGTTAATCTTTTTTTAATATTTTATTTATCTGACAGAGAGAAACACAGCCAGAGAGGGAACACAAGCAGGGGGAGTGAGAGAGGGAGAAGCAGGCCTCCCGCCGAGCAGGGAGCCCGATGCGGGGCTCGATCCCGGGTCTTCGGGATCATGATCTGAGCCGAAGGCAGTCGCTCAACCAACTGAGCCACCCAGGCGCCCCATGGTTAATCTTTTAATGCATTGCAGGGCGTCTTAGTTGCTCCCAGTTCTTGGAATTGTGAATAAAACATCCGTATTTGTGTGCATGTTTGTGTGTGGATGTGTTTTCAATCCCACTGGGGAAACATCAAGAAGTGCGATGGTTGGAACGTGTAGCAAAACGATGCACAGCTCTGTGAGAACTGCCAAACCATCTTCCAAGATGGTTGCACCGTTGTGACCCCTTCTGTCCCAGCAAATCCCCAGGAGAGGCGCCGTTGCTGCGCATCTTCACCAGCAGCTGCCACTGCCCAGGTTTGGGGTCTCAGTCATCCTGACCGGGGTGTGTTCGCTCGAGTTTCATCAACTCTGTGGTTCTTTTCAAAGAATCACCTTGTGGTTATCTTCCTTTCTCTACTATTTTCCTATTGTTTGATTGCAAGGATTTCTGTCTTAATTTATTTTTTCTTTTGCTCATTCTCTAGGTTTACATTTAGTGTATTTCTCTTACTGGCTGAGGTAAAAGCCTAGGATATGGTTTTTAGACCTGGATTGATCTCTAGTACATGTACTCTACTGCTTTCTCTGACACCCCAACATTTTGATAAATTGTAATTTTGCTTTCATTTACTTCAAAATATTTACCAATTTCACATCAGACCCCTTCTTTGACATAGGTGTTATTTAGGCCAAAATTTCCAAATATTCATGATCCCTCCAGCTATCTTTCCGTTGTGTATTTTTACATTAATTCTGCAGTCGCCTCAAGACATCCTTTTTTTTTTTTTTTCAAGACATCCCTTTTATGATTTCAGTTATTTTTCATTTGTTAGGGTGCATTTTATGGCCCAGGATACCACTTTGTGATGAATATGCCATGTAACCTTAAGATGAATGTGTCCTGCTGTGGTTGGATAGAGTCTTCTATAAATGTCAATTGGATCGAGTTAATTAATAGTGCTGCATGCACCCACTACATCCTGAATGATGTTCTGTTTGCTTGATTTCTCAGTTACTGAGATAGGTATCTGGGAGTCTCCAACCATGACAGTCATTTGTTTATTTCTATTTTTGTTTGATCAGTTTCTGCCTTATGTGTTTGGATGCTCTTTGTTAGGCCATATGTGTTTAGGATTGCTAAGCGTTCAGGGGGAATTAGTCCTTTTGTCGGTAAGCAGTACCTCTGATAATTTTTCTTGTTTGGAGTCGTCTTTGTCTGATATTAATATAGCTTCTCCAGCTTTCTTTTGATGTCTTTTGGCATAGAAAATTCTATCACCTTTCTTTTAACCCATCTGAATTTTATATGTAAAATGAGCTTCTTATAGACCAGACAGTTTTGTCTTTTATCCATTGTGGCAATTTCTTTTCTGGTGCTCATGGTTAATCTGATGGGATTAATGCCTCTTCATCCAGTTAATTGATTTTTTTGCAGCTGCTTTCTATTTATTACATTTGTTCTCTGTTTACTTCCTTCTGTCTCCTTGCCATTGTCTCTCCTGTTGGCTCCAGGAATCCCCAGGTACTCTCACTTAGGGAGTCTTTTCTTGCAGCTCTGTCTGCTGGAACTCACTATGGGTGAGGTGGTGAGGGGCATGTGTTGGAGGATGTCTTTTTGTCTTTTGATTAAGCCTTGCTCTTTCAGTGGGCCTGTATTTCTGGTCTGTAACCTTCACACATATTTCTTAGCACTTTTTTCCTCCTTCAGGTGACACAGAATGGCTATAGGGTCTGGAATAAGTGTCAGTCCCTTAGATAGAATCATTCTCTGGTTGTCTGGCCTTTGTTATGGAAAAGGCTCACAGCACATTTCACAATGGCTGCTCTTCTCCCCCTACCCCAGAATCTAGGAAAGACCTTTCTTTGTTTAATTCTATATTGAATAATTTTTTTACACTTTATACAGTCTTTCTAGGTGTTTTGTAAAAAGATATATCCAGGTAGTCTAGTCTATAATTAAGTGTAAGCTGCTGTTCAACAAGTGTGGACTGAGCATACACCATGTGACAGGCATTGTGTTAAGCCGTAAGGAAACAATGGTAAATAATTTAGATCTATATTTTGCTTTCCCAAGATTTGCAGTCTTGTGGACACGATGGTTATTACACGAGGAATTATAATAGCATATATAAAGCACAGGAAAAACAGGTGTTCATTAGAAGAATGCCCCTCTGCACCTTCTTCTAACAGGCTCTTCAACTTTGATGAAATTCCTACTTCCTCAGAGTCCCTGATTTCTTTGTACATCCAAGAGTCATCCTCACTCTGCCCTATGAACTCAATTCCTAAGTTTCCTTCTAGATCTCAATGTCTTGACAGGCAGTCTCCATCTTCCCCATTCTGCTTGATCTTCATCAAATCCTTAGTCCCTTTCATACATATATTTAAAAATTTGAGTTCATTAAAAAAATAAGCATCATGGGAAACTGGATATTCACATGCAAAAGAATGAAGTCACTCCCTTACCTTACATTGTGTACAAAAATTAACTTAAAACGAATTAAAGACCTAGAGATAAGATCTGAAACTATGAAACTGTTAGAAGAAAACATGCAATGATACCTTGGGTAGGATACCAAAACCACTGGCAGAAATAAAGAAAAAAATATATAAGTGCGATTGTATCAAACTTTAAAATTTCTACATAGTAAAGGAAGTGATCAGCAGAGAGAAAAGGCAGCTACAGAAAGGGAGAAAATATTTGCAAATTATACCTGTGATAAGGGGTGAGTCACCAAAATATATAAAGAACTTCCAAAACTCAACAACAATATAAAAACAAATAATGCAATTTAAAAACGGGCAAAGGACATGAATACATATTCTCTAAAGAAGGTATATAGATGACCAGTGAAAATATGAGAAGATGGTCAGCGTCGCTCATCACTGGGGAAATGCAAATCAAAACCACAGTGAGCTTTCGTGTCACACCTGTTAGGATGACCATTATCAAAACAGAGTGTATTCAGGCATTGGTGACCATGTGGAGAAATTGGAAACCTTGTGCATCATAACATGGAGAAACCACTGTGGAAAATGGAACAGAGAGTCTTTAAGAAAGTTAAAAATTGACAGCCCAGTTTTACCATTGGAATGTCATGTGATCCAGCAATCCTACTCCTGAAAATATCTATATTCCAAACAACTGAAAGCAAGATCTCAAAGATGTAGCTCTATATATGTGTTCTTGCAGGATTTTTCACAACAGCCAAGACTTCAAAGCAACCCAAATGTTCACCAACTGATGAACATATAAACAAAAATCATATATACATACAAAGGAATATTATTCAGTCTCGAAAAAGAGAAATACTGCAGCACCTGGGTTGCTTAATGGGTTAAGTGTCTGACTTCAGCTCAGGTTATGATGTCAGGGTCCTGGGATAGAGCCCTGCTTTGGGCTCCCTGCTCAGTGGGGAATCTGCTTCTGCCTCTACTCCTCCCCCTGCTTGTGTGTACTCTCTCTCCCTCATATAAATGAAAATCTTCTTGAAAAAATGATAGAAATACCATCAATTCTACAAAATAAATCTTAAAGGACACTGTACTAAGTGAAGTAAGGAAATCCCAGACAAAGACTATGATCACACTTATATGAGATATCTAAAGTATTCAAATTCTTGGAATCTAAGCCAGACATTTGTTGTGAGGGGCTGGGAGGGAGGGAGAAGCAGCAGAGTTGTTTTTCATTGAACATAGTGCTCTATCTTGAAAGGTGAGTAAATTCTAGAGATCTGTTGCACACCCATGTGTATGCAGTGAAAAATATTGTGCCGTGCACTTAAAATGGCTAAGATGGTTAGAAAATATATACTTTGTAAACTTTACTTAATGCTTTCAGATATTTGAGCTTTTATATCTTTAAACACATGATCTCTTTTCAGAATTTTCATAGGCACAAGTACTGGTTTCTGTGATGTAAGTTTAAAATGAAGTGCATACTTTTGTACAAATGATAATCTCTCCACTAGTGATAAAACATAGAAGTTTATGCCACAAATACGTTTCGATACACTTTCTTTGCAACTGTCTTCTGACAACCTGAGCCGATTTAAACACCAAAGAGATTTTATTTTTTACAATTAAGTTCAGATTCGCCCACACAAAGATAATGAAGAATTAAAAGCATGTCTCTTTTATCAAAAAAAGTCTCCATTTTTCAGCCTCCCTTTAATTATAGGAAATTATACTCTTTCTGTTTTCTGAGTTTTACTAAATTAAGCGTTCAAGGTGCTAAAGAAAAGCTGACTAAAAGCTTTTGTTCCAGTTCATCAAATTTAATTTTAATTACCAGTGGTTAATCAAAATAAGGCCCTGGAGGGAAGAGTCAAGAAACTGGGATTGCTTCGACGAGAAAGCAGACACTTCTGGAAGGTACGCAAATGGAGGGCGGTGATGGGAAATATTACAGAGCCAACCAGGAGGGAACGTGAATTTGGGCCGGCGCAGCAGGGATTTTAGGATAGATTTGGAAATGGTTTCTTAGGGGTTCTGACATGGATGTATTGGTCATGAGTTGACTTGTTTTCCTTCAACTTGGCCTGAACCCTGCAAGTGTTTACAATCTCATAGAGACCAGGAGATGTTCAGGAACTTTCCTGAGATGACACAGCCTCCCCAGAACTGGGCCAGGACTTTGGCCCGGACTCTCTGATTGCAAGGTGTGCCTGCTGCCGTTTGCATGCGTGCCGGGCGGTGAGCCTCATTCACAACCCACTGTCCTCCTCTCTACTTCTACTCCCACGTGTTCTCCTTTTCTTCTTGACCATTAGGGTCAGGACATGCCCATCTGGCACAGGAATGTCTTACACCTGTGGCCCAGTGACCACCAATAAACCATCTCCTTTCTTCCCAGCTTGGATTCCATATGTAATGCTCACAGACTCATAGATGTAGGGCAGCTCTAGTTATGACACTGGGGAAAAGAAAAGGAAAACCATGGGAAGCCATATCATCCACGTTGAAAGCCCACTGACCCCTTCTGGATCTCTAGCAGTTTCATTCTGCTCCTATATTCTCTGCTTTTCTTTAAGTAAGAGTAACCAGAGCAAGAGAGTTTGTTTTATCATTTGATTTCCAAATTAAGCAATGGTGTTTTGTTTTTTGTCTTTTATCTTTAATGTAAAACATGATATTTCACCCCATTATGTAACAAGGCAGTGATAGACTACTCAGAACTTCCCAGACTTCGAAACACATATTGTCAGACATTTAAATGTGCATTTAAATAGGGCAAAGAATTCCAATTTTAATGAAGAAGTATTGAAATGCATAAAGGTTTTTTTAAGCAATTTAACCTTATCCAGTCCCAATATGTCCCCAGCTCCATAAGGGAGATCAGGATGGCAGGTAGAGTGAGTTTGGACCTGACTCATCTGGAGTCCAAGGGGCCTGAATGCATAGTGGGCATGGTGTGTGACTCCAGGAGAGGTTGTTTTAAGCCTCTTTGGAAAAATGGTAAAAAACACCTGTCTCATAGTACAGCCATGAGGGCTAGGTGATTGGCAGAGAGAGAAGAAAGCACTTGGGAGGTGCTCAAAAAATAGAGTCTCATTATTTAAATGGAATGAGTGTGGAATTTTACATTTAAAAGCAAAAACATATTTCAGCTTCATAGCAGAACAGAACCTTGACTTTCCCGGCACCATCTACGGGGATGCAGTGACGAGGCTCCTTGTCTTCTCGGCTGAATCATGAGGGTCTGTCAGACATAACGACTGGTCGAGGTAGGCAAGCGTTCACCCCGAACTCTTCACACAGCTTCCTTTGTGTTCTTCATGGTCCGATGGTACTCCCGGGCAATTTCAATCATTTTCCTCACCCTCCTATACTTGCAACAAGATAAAAACTTGAGATCTTATTTTTCCTGAAACAATAGACACTCAACTCCGGTGTATCCTTGGATAATATTTTTGGACTGAGTGCAAATCAGATATAGTGGTTCTGTTGTGTCAAAAACATCATTTTTAATATATTTATGAATTTTTTGTTCCCTGTGGTATCTTTATCTATCCGGCAGTTAAATATTTCCTGGGTCTTGATAGTAAACGTCAGAGAATACATTTCAGGGTGATGTGTTTGCCCTGGCAGATGACTTGGCCTCTTAGATCTCATGGAGAAAATAAGATGCATGGAACAAATGAGGGTTCTACTTAGTTTTAGCGAGATAGATTTGGGCTACGTAGGTAAGAAAGTTGGTGTTCTCCCTGTCAGTTTTATAGGCATTGATGATTCTAGGACAGAACATGTGATTGTCCCAGGGATTATCAGAGAGAAGCACCTCACTTTCCTGGAGGTCATGGTGAATCGCAAGGTTGAGGGCACAAGCCTGGGACTGTTGCCAAGAAACTATTCTAATGTCAGCGGCCTGGGATCAGCCATTCATTTGTGCATCCATCTAACAAATATCTGTTGAGGGCTTGGCATCTTGACATTTCATGTTGCTTGTTGCCACACCCCAAGATGCCCCCGTACTGGGCTGGGAGCCTGCTTCAGATTCTCTCTTTCGCTCTCCCTCTGCCCCTTCACTCCCCACCACCCACACATATGTAGGTTCTCTCCCTTTCTCAAAACAAAACTAAACTGAAAACAATACAAGCATGTTGTTTTATGTTCTTACTTTCTCAATTTTGACAAATTAGGTATTTCTCTTTGAAATGTTAATACAGCAAGGGAAAGAAGACACTCTGAGAAGGCTACATAGGGTAGGATTCCAATTATATGTGTTTTGGAAAAGGCAAACTACAGGGACAGGAGAAAAGATCAGTGGTTGCCAGGGGTTCATAAGAGAGGAGAGAGGACTGACTAGGTGAAGCCCAGAGAGATTGAGGGGGCCAAAACTGTTCTGCATGATACCCTAATGGCAAGCACATGGCATTTAACATTTGTCAAAACCCGCAGAACCTTACAGAACAAAGAGTGAACATAAAACTATGGAAATTTAAACTTCACTTAGGAAGCTAAGGATCTCGGGGTAGAATGCAGACTGTGCATGACGAATACAGGCAGCAACCTCACTGAAGGGACTCGGGGTGAAAAGTGAAGTCCTCGGCTTTGGGAATGAGCGCTCTGCGAGACTAAACCCCAAGTCCTGTCTGTGCACACTGCGCTCTGTGGGTAACATGGTTTCCCACGAGGGTCTGGGCTGATGATGCTGGGCCGATGCTGTTACGTGTTTACCCTGGATTTGAGCAGTTAAGTTAATGCCCGAGACATGGCGGGAGCCAGGCTTCTCTCTGTTGGAGGTGGGGTTTACAGATAAGCAAGGGGAGGACACTAGAGTGATCCCCGTTCTAATAGATAGCATTGGAAATCAATAGGACTCATGATAGTTAATATGAATACAGAGCTTTATCTATGGAAATATTAACAGATCGTGTGTAAGTCCACACATTAATATGCACGTATGTATTTTACTTGCTCTGTCTGCTGATAGAGCCTAAAAGAAATAATACCCTGGTAAAGACATGCATCTACACCATTCTCCACTAAAATGAAGCAGCGATCCTCAGAGAAATGGCTGGTTCTGGGACTGGGGCACAGAATATGCCCGGGGACCCCAGACAATGTCGTGGTGCCAGAAAGTAAGGCAGTGCCCACAGAGGGAGATGCACTCCCATGGCACAGAGGGCACTTGGAGGGACGGCCCGGGGCCACGGCTGGTGCAGTTTGTGCACACAAGACAATTATGGAGCTCTGGATTATAAAATCTATATGTAAAAATAAATATCCATGTCTTCATACTGATATAAAGAAATGCAGGCAATAGACACATCCCATATGAAGAAGAATTTTGAATCATTTAGGTTTATCCTGTCCACTCAATGGAAAGAGGTGTCATTGCCAGCTCCTTAAGTAGGGGCTGTGTGGAGTGACTTCTGAATGTTGGGGGTACCTTTACAGCGGAGAAGCCTGACAGCATGACGTCAGCCGGTGACCGAGGTCAGCATCAGGAATGGTAAACCATGTGATGGCATAAGCTTTGATACAAGACATCGATGATGCTTTATTTCTGTGGTCATCTTCCTCCAGCATAACCTCAAGAAAATCATCAGAGCAATTCCAACAGAGGCATGGTCTATAAAGCACCTGACCAGTCTTGCTCAAAGCTGTCAAGGGCATCAGAGACGTAAAATGTTGGAGAAACTGTCACAGCCAAGAGGAGCCTAGGTAAATATGATAGTTGTTCATGGCATGGGGTCCTGGAACAGAAGAAGAACACCACGAAGGCTGAATGCAGTGTGAACTTTAGTTAATAATGGACAAGTACTGGTTGTCTCATGGTAACAGGTGTAACTATATAACAAGTTACAACAAATGGATGGTAGTGAAGGGTGTGCACAGAAGAAAGTAGGTGGGATATATTGGAACTGTATGTACCACCATCTTAATTTTTCTATAAATCTATAACTGTTGTAAAAATTAAAGTCTATTTAAAGAATGTCATGGAGGAAGACCCATTCAGAGGTGAGATGGAGAAGAGCATGTCTTTCTATTCCTACTACCGTGGACAGCTCACGTCCCGGATATCATATACAAGACGAACATGGTGAGGGACTTAGGGACTAAAGGAAGAACAGGTTGATGAGTTCTTTTGACTTGCTTTTCTCCTTCAAACATGCCAGTATGATGTTAGAAAAGTCTACAACTCAGAAATGCCAGTGGGTGCAGACAAGAAAGACAATACTTCTCTCTAGTCCAAGGACTGAGATAGGGGCAATCTCACAAGACAGAAACGCTGTTGGCATTAACTCTTCTCTTCTAGTCAAACACAAGAGCAAAAAATGTGGCCTCTCCACCCCATGAGCAAATCTGAGTGGGAAATCAGGAATTCCACCTTGCCCAACAGGGGGGTTTTCTTCCTCTCTCCATTGGGTAGTTGCAGGAGAGGTCAAGAGGAAGCCTGAGAGTAACCAGCCCAGGGCAGGCGACAGGTCACTCTTCCCCATCCCATCACCCATACAGAGGCCCAAGTAGGGTCTACAATTCTACCCTAACCCGGAAGTAAAGAGCCAGTCCTAGGATTCACCGCTGCAGTGGGAACTGTTGAAGCTGTGTGGAGAACGGGGACTCCTCCCATGAGCCCATGGTAATGAGACTTCCCCTCCCCCTCAGGGAGCCTGAACATCCCATTTGACCCGGCAGTAGGAAGCTCACACACTCTTCTCTGGGCTGGTGTTTGTGGAGACCTGTTGGAGAGCCGGAAGTCCCGTGTCAGTCTGGAGGCAATGAGGCCCCGCTTTCCATCCCCACCAGAGTGGTGTTCGGGGAGAAGATGCAGCCTAGAGTTTCCGTCCTCCACCCACTGATAATGAGACACGCCTTCTCTACCCAAGTGGGGCCTCTCTTCCAGAAACTATATGATGAGAAGGTACTTCTCACTTCATTCTATGAAATCAGTACTACCTGGTAACAAAAGCAAAAATCTTGTTAACAAGAAAACTATAGACAAATATTTCTCATGAATACAGATGCAGAAATTCTTTAAAACATTAAACAAATCCAAGTAAGCAATATACAGAATGAATTATACTCTATGATCAAAGTGATTTATTGCAAGGATACAAGCCATTTCCATATTCAAGTATCAATAAATGTAATTCATCACATTTTTTTAAAACACGTAAATGTGTCAGTTGATGCAGAAAAAGCACTTGATAAAATTCAAACAACTACTCGTGATAAACTAGCTCAGCAAAAGTAGATGAAGAGAAAATTCTTTAATCTGGTAAAGAATATCAAAATAAGACCTACAGCTAACAAAGTATTTTATAGTGAAGACTGCTTTCCCCTTAAATGAAGTAATAAGGCAAGGATGCCCACTCTAAATACCGCTATTAAATATTGCACTGGGGCTTCTGGCCAGTTCAATAGAGTGAAAAAAAGAAACCAAAATGCATGCACATCAGAAAGGAGGAAAGAAAAATCACTGCACAAAACGTTACAGTAGTAAATCCCCAAAATTTACAAACTCTTAGAATTATATGTGAGTTCCTCAATGTTACAGAATCCAGGAGCAACATACAAAAAAAAAAAAAATCACATCTCTATATACTAACAAATAATACTTGGAAACCAAATAAAAATCATAACAAAAATTAAATACTCATATACAACAGGGTCTTCTGAAAGCTACAGAAGACAGAGATAATATAAATAAATGGAAAGACATTGCATGGCTTAGAAGACGAAATATAGTAAAAATACCAATTCTCCTCAAATGAACATAGAGAATTCATGCAATTCCTGTCTAAATTCCTGCTGTTACAGACTTCAATAAGCCTCATCTCCCACTTATGTGGCAGCTGATATGGTTTTGAAGAAAAAGAATGAAACAGGAAGAATCACTTCTGGCAGCTTTATAACCCGTACTACTGAGCTACAGTCCTCATGCCCATGTGGGGTTGGTGGAGGCCCCGCACAGAGACCAACGAGGCAGCTGGAGAGCTGAGAAACAGGTCCCACCAGGATGGCCAACTGGTGTTTGACCAAGGTGAAACAGTCACACATTGAGAGAAGAACCATCTTTTCAGCAAATAGTTTGGAAACAACTGAGTTTGTGTTGTTTTAAAGAAAGTAAATCTCAGTGGTGCCTGGGTGGCTCAGTCCTCAAGCGTCTGCCTTCGGCTCAGGTCATGATCTCGGAGATCCAGGATCGAGCCCCACATCGGGCTCCCTGCTCGGCGGGAAACCTGTTTCTCCCTCACTCACTCCCCCTGCTTGTGTTCCCTCTCTTGCTGTGTTTCTCTCTGTCAAATAAATAAATAAAATCTTTAAAAAAAAAAAAAAAAGAAAGTGAGTCTTAATCTAAACTTTACAATGTATGCAGTGTAATTCGTATAGGTCACATTTTCAATGTAAAACATGAAAACATTAAACTTTTAGTAGACTATGTAGAAAAAAATTTTTCAGGACCTGCGGATAGGTGAAGAGCTCTTGGATATGATGCCAAGAGTAAAATCTTTAAAAGAAAAAATAATTGATACATCAAACTTCATCTCATTAAAACATTTTGGTGTACAAAAGGTCTTCTTAAGAGGATGAAAAGAAAATCTACCGACTAGAGGATGTAATTGCAAGCAACACACCTAACAAAGGACTCATATGTAGAATATATTTTAAAAATTCTCAAAATACAATGGAAAAATATGAAATTGGCAAAATACATGGACAGATATTTTGCCATAGATAGAGGCCCAAAAAACACATGAAAGATACTTGAACATATGAATCACTAAGAAGCGTGAATTGAACCTCCAACGAGATATCAATGTGTACCTATGAGAATGGTTAAAACCAACCAACGAACAACAACAACAACAACAAAAAACAGTGGCACCAGGAAATGCTGACAAGGATGCAGAGAAACTGGATCCTTCCTCATGCACCAATCTGGGAAATACTTAGACAGCGTCTTTTGGAAGCCAAACATAGACTTTCCATATGATGCAGCGATCACACTTCTGGGCATTTATCTCAGAGAGATGAAAACTTATGTCCACACAAGAAACTATATACAAATGTTCATAGCAATTTTATACTTTATAGCCAAAAACTGGAGGAAGGGCAAATGTCCTATAGTGGGTGAGTGAGAAAACAACAGCCGTGCAGAGGACCACACTATTGCTACAGTCACCGAATTATACAGGCAGAGAGCCGGGGGTTATCAGTAGCGCGTGGGGACTTTCTGTGATTACGGAGCTGTTCCTTATCTTGAACATGGCAGTGGTTACACAAGTGCACACATGTAATAAAATGGTACAGAACCACACACGTGTGCTTGCACACGCACATACAACAATGGTATGCTATGGTACCAATGTCAATGTCCTAGTCTGATATCACACCCACCTGTGCAAGATGCTAAGATGTTACCTACTGGATAGACCTGAACAAAGCGTACAGGTATTTTTGCAACATCCTGTGACTGATGATTATGTCAACAATTACAATTGCTTAAAATGCTATGAAGGACACGAAACTTCTCTGGAGAAAGTACAGCATTTGTGTTTCCACTCATCTGTTTTTATTAAGGCTACCCATTGAAAATACCTACATAAGTTGATCATATCATGATTTTCTCTTGGCCTTAAGGCATTTCCAGAATGGGGATGGAAAGTGGCGACATTAGGAGTGCTGGTGGAGGAATCCATGGTTATGGGGCTGGGAGGCATCCGAGAGCTGGTTCATCCTGGGGGAGAACACCAAAGGTGAATGAGGACTGCAGATGGTGGTGTGGGTAAGAAAGGTGAATGTATCCCATAGCAGGGCATCTCTAGGATTGGGTGAAGCCCAAGGACGGAGGTAGAACCTCCAGGATGTGGAGACCTGGGCACTTACTGTTGCACAGAAACTGGTGCCATTAAAGGAAGTGGTTTGTATCACTTTGTCTTATGAAAAAAATCCTTTCATGTCATGCAGGAAAAGTAAAAAAAATTCTTACCCAGAACTTGATTAGCTGATGGAAAGCAAAAAATAACTAGAACCATACGTTAGGAGGAAGAAAACAGTTACATTTAAATCATGGTTTCTAGAAAATAAGGCAATTTTCAAAACTGTGTGTGAAAAGACAACCCAGAGAATGGGAGAGATACTTGCAAGTCATATTTCTGATAAGGGTTTTGTGCCCAGAATATATAAAGAGCTCTTACAATATAATAATAAAAGACAAATGGCCCAAAAAAACATGGGCAAAGCATTTACATAAATATTTCTCTGCAGGAGATATGCAAACAAGAAAGAATCCATGAAAAGATGTTCTAAATAATTAGTCCTCAGGGAAATGCAAATCAAAACCACAATGAGACATCACCACACATCCACAAAGATAGGTAGATTATTAGAAAGAAAGAAAGAAAGAAAGAAAGAAAGAAAGAAAGAAAGAAAGAAAGAAAGAAAGAAAGAGAGAGAAACTTCAAAGTGTTGGTGAGGATATTTGCAAAAATGAGATTTTCATATGTTGAGGGTGGGAACTGTGGAAATTTCCTCAAATAGTTAAGTATGCCATTACCATATGATCCAGCAAATCTACCTCTAATTAAATGCCCAAGAAATTGGAAACATATTAACACAAAAATTTGTACATGAATATTCATAGCAACATTATTGTAGCAGCTACAAAACGGAAATCATCAAAATGCCCATGAGTTGATGAATGAATAAACAAGAAATATGGCAGATGTCCCTATGAAGAAATACAATTCACCGTAAAAACAAATGAAATATCGCCACATGATGAACCTTGGCTATAACATGGGAACTCAAAACAATATGCCAAAGAAAGAATCAAGACAGAAAACCACCTCTTTCATGATCCCATGTATATGAAAGGTCCAGAATCATCAAATTCACAGGGACAGAAAGCAGATCAGTGGTCACCAGAGGTTGGGGAGTTCAGGTATGTTTTGGGGGTGGTGAAATGATCTGGAATTGGGTAGTGGGGCCAGAGGTAGAGTGAGCATGCTGGGGACACTGAGAAGTAGACGTTAAGTGGGGGAAATGATGTTATGTGACTTGTAACAGAGGGTGGCCTCTGTTCCCTTCATGTGGGTACTAACACTAACAGAAGTGCAGGCCATTAAGAAGGAGCTGAGTCAGATGTGGGCAACCTTATCTTTCTGAGAAGCAAGAAAGAAAAAGAAAAAAATAAGACAATTCAGAATTCATGGGTCTTATGCATCATTTTCTTTTCTAAGTCAAGCTGCACATTTCTAAAGAATACAGGCATTCTTAATCATTTCATGGTTTATCTGCTCGGGGATTTTATAAAACCTTTTCTTTCTCTACATACAGTGCTGTAGAAGGAAGGAATTATGACAGAGGATGGGCAGCAGACCATGAAGATCAAATGAATTAATTTTGCTTTTAACTGTTGTCATAAAAAATTCAATAATAAGAGTTTAAGTTGGCTTATATTTTGGATAAATTTGGACGTTTTCACTCTTACAGGCTTAAGCCGTTGTCTTAAAAATACATGGTTACGTGTGATATTCCGAGTCTTGTTTAGTGGGTGTGTGATAAGCGTGAGTTCCCCAGCATCACAGAGACCGTGAAATAAAACACTGACCCCATCCTAAATGTACCAAGTCACAGCTTTTCTTACTTCTCCCTCTAAATTAAGGACTTATGGATTAAGACATTAGCACATCAACTCCGTCATCACAAGTTACTCAACAAGATCTATCTTATACAACCTTCATAGTTGCACTCAAAGAAGGAAAACTAAGAATCAAATACCCCACAGTCTGTGCATAATTTCCACAAAACGTAGCCAGAAAAATAAAAGAGGTTGACGAGTACCACTGTGCACCGCATATAAACCCAAGGGAGCTCAAGCAAGCTTTGCAAGTTGACACGGTAACTATGTAGACATGCTTGTACCCTCTCTGGAAAGGCATCGTATCCCCAAAGATCACCTTCGATTGAAGGAATATTTTAATGAGAATACGTATATCCTGTTGATGTTTTCATGTTGGTGGATTTTGTTCAGGGGAAAGAAGGTGGTAAGCAACTGAGGTTAGGGAATGCAACAGAGCCAACATTTGGGTTATACCCCAAAAAACAAAGATGGCGGTGAACACCTGAGTTTTCCTCCACTCTGAATCTCGCAGAAAAGAAGGAAATATCTAAGGTAGAAACAGACTCATAATAACAACAAGGAAAGTGTTTTCAAACTTAGCAGCAGCATTCTGAGGAATTTTTAAAACATAGTATGGGCGAGAAACCAGTGAAAATAAAAACATTAATGAAAACAGGGAAAATTCTTTTGCCGTGTGTCATCAGTTTTACCAGTAAAGCCCAGAAAGTCTCCAAGAGGAAAGTCACCGATTTTATGGAGAAATGATACTTTTTTTTTTCCAACGAATGATGTTGGGATAGTTGAAACTACACTTGCAAAAAATATGCATATATGTTGTCATTTCACACAAAAATGAGCTAAAAATTTTATCACAGATTTAAACATAAAAGGAGAAGCTTTAAAACCTTTTAGAAGAAAACAGAGTAGAAATCTCTGTGTCTTTTTATATTAGGCAAGTATTTTTTCAGATATAACACCAAAAAATAATCCATAAAAGAAAAAATAGGATCAATTTCATTTTGTTAAAATTAGTAACATTTACCTTTAAAGACACCGTTAAAAGATTCAAAACTAAGCCAGAGACTGGAAGAAAACTTTTGTGAATCCCGCATCTGATTAAAGATTCCTATCTACAGTATGTAAAGAGCTCTTTACACTCTAGTAAGAACACACACACACACCCCAATTTTAAAAGATCTGAACACACGCTTTACCAGAAAAGATATATGGATGGCAAATAATCTCAGGAAAATGATCAGCATCACCCATCATTAAGAAAACACAAATTAATACCTCAATGGGCGATCACTACACTTTTACAGAAAGCTTAAAATCCAAAAGAGAAACACATGATTCTGAACACTGGCAAGAACGTAGAGTGATGCAAAATGTAGGGAAATGCAAAACGATGCAGTCACTTTAAAAGATAGTTCAGAAATCTTTTATAAACTTACTATATAACCCAACAGTTGAACCCCTAGGTGTTTCGTCAAGCAAACTGAAGCTTATGTTAGTACAAAGCCCTACATGAAGGTGTACAGCATAGCAGCTTGATTCGCAATTGTTAGTAACTGGGAGGGGAGTACAAAACAGGGCAATGACTAAGACACGGTGTGGTAGTGCATGTGATTAAAAGAGAAAGGAATTCATTCATGCCAGCCACAGAAGGCTATATATTAGATGGTTCCATTCATATGATATTTAGGAAAAGGAAAGCATATTACTCATTGTCATTGGTAGGAGAAGGAGAGGGTGATTGAAAGTCAGTTTTATTTATTTATTTTTTTAAAATCATTTAACATCTTGTTCAATCCCATCATTTTTCTTTTTTTTTAATTTTTAATTTTTAATTTTTTTATTTATTTGACAGAGAGAAACACAGCTAGAGAGGGAACACAAGCAGGGGGAGTGAGAGAGGGAGAAGCAGGTCTCCCGCCGAGCAGGAAACCCAATGTGGGACTCGATTCCGGGTCTCCGGGATCATGACCTGAGCTGAAGGCAGCCGCTTAACCAACTGAGCCACCCAGGCATCCCTGAAAGTCAGTTTTAAACACCAACTGGATGCTATGGGATATTAGAATGGAAACCAGACCTCGACTGATGAAACAGGCTGTATTAAAAATATACACACACTTTGTTCCAAAGGAGGGGCAGGGGGAAGAAACTTTTGGAAAGTAGTGTTTTCACTGGAAAGTATATGTCTAAAGACAAAAAGAACTGTGCATACGCAATATACTTCAGTTGGTAAATATTATTTCTTGGAAATGCAAAGGACCCAGACTAGCTAAAACAATTTTGAAAAAGAACAGATTTGGAGAACTCTCCTTTCCTAATTTTAAGTTACTGCAAAGCTATAAAAATCAAGAAACTGAGGTATTGGCTGAAAGATAAACATATAGAACAGGGAATTAGAATTAAGAATCCAGTCACAGGGGTACCTGGGTGACTCAATCAGTTAAGTGTGTCAGTGTCTTTGGCTCAGGTCAGATAATTCCAGGGTGCTGGGATCCAGTCCTGCATTAGGCTCCCTGCTCAGCGGGGAGTCTCTTCTCCTTCGACTCCTAACCCCGGCTCGTGCTCTCTGTCTCTCGCTCTTTCTCCTTTTCAAATAGATAGAATCTTTTTTTAAAAAAGAATCCAGAAATAGACCATATATCTATGGCCAACTGACTTTGGCAAAGGTACCAACCACCTCAATAGGAAAATGTAGTCTTTTCAGCAAAAGTCACTAAACAACTAGACTTCCAAATACAAAAGAAAAAAGTTAGACCTTACATCACACCATGTGTAAATCCCAAATGGGCTAAAACTAAATGTAAGAGCTAAATGTATACAACAATTAGAAAGAAACAAAGGTGTAATTCTTTCTGAACTTGTGTCAAAGAAATGTGAACAATTATTAGAGATATTATGAGCAACTATTTGCCAACAAATTAGGCAATCTGAAAGAAATGAAATAATTCTAGAGACCTATAAACTACCAAAATTGAAACAGGAAGAACAGACCCATAATCAGCAAGGAAATTGAAGCAGTAATCAAAAATCTCCTAACAAATAAGGGCCAGATGGTCTCCCAGCAGAATTCTACCAAACAGTTAAAGGAAAATTAAAACCTATTCCTCTGAAGCTTTTTCAAAAAATAGAAATGGAAGTAAACTTCCAAACTCATTCTATGAGGCCAACATTACCTTCATCCCCAAACCAGGCAAAGTCCCCACCAAAAAGGAGAATTACAGACCAAATCCCTGATGAATATGGATGCAAAAATTCTCACCAGCATACTAGCCAATAGGATCCAATAATACATTGAAAGGATTATTCACGACCAAGTGGGATTTATTCCTGGACTGCAAGGATGGTTCAACATTCACAAATCAATCAATGTGATACACTACATTAATAAAAGATAGAACAAGAACCATAAGATCCTCTCAATAGATGCAGAGAAAACATTTGACCAAGTACAGCATCCTTGCTTGATCAAAGCTCTTCACAGTGTAACGGTAGAGGGTACATACCTCAATATCATAAAAGCCATCTATGAAAGACCCACAGCGATTATCATCCTCAACAGGAAAAAACTGAGGCAAGATTTCTTCTTTACAACACCACAAGCCCACACATAAATAAAATTAATTGCATTTCATTAAATTGTTATTATTATTTCTTCCGCAAGATGCCATAAAGAAAAAGAAAAAAGATAGAGCATCGCATTTCCTAGCGGAGCCCGTCTAACACCCAGAGACAGGCCCATCTGGCTCATGACTTCCTAGGACCTGAGCTACTTTTCTAAACTCCCCATCTGGGTGTTGCTAAGGTTATTGGGAAGGCAAGTCTCTTATTGTTTGTTTTAAAGAATAAAGAAAGGTTTTATATAGACAAAATACCCAGAAGAACCAACGGTGGCCGGCATGAGAAGACAGTTGCAGTGACCTGCAGCGAGTGAAGGTGGGTATATGTGACTTAGTCTCTCTGGACCCATCTCGTCCTTTGCCACCCAGAAAAAACAAATGCCAGTAGCTTCTTTTGGTTCATGTGAGAGCCCAGGGGATTTGGATACCATCACCTGTGTGATAGGATTTACATGTCACAGCATCCCATGGTGTCTGAATCATCTAAATAGAAGTCGGGGTGAATGTCAGTAACACGGCAGTCCCTTCTGGAAGAGTGCCAAGTCCCCCCTGCTCACGCTGTCTAGAGGCAGCCTCTAATCCCCAGCCCTGACCTCTGGGCAGGCTCTGTGACTGCTCTGGCCACCGGAATGCAGCAGAAATGACACCCTGACCGTTTCCAGGCTGAGGCCCTAAGGGATGGACTCCTCCAACTTTCTGTCTCAGAAACGTGTGTTTGGACCAGGCCACCATGCCATGAGGAAGCCCAAGCAGCCGAATGATGGTGTGGACGAGTGTCCAGACCGGGACGAGCACCTACTCCGTCCACCAGGGGGAGAGACCCTCCTAAAGTGGACCCGAAGGCCCCACTGGGGCTGAGCCTCCCTGAGCCTTCAAAGAACAGGAGCAGAGATAAGAAGCAATGTCTCACCTCAAAAACTTACCTTTTTTTAAAAAACAATTGCTTGTGAAATATCAAAAATACCATTTAAAAAACTTAACTGTTTAAAAATTAAAATATCAATTGGATGACCTCTTGATAACAGAAGACTAGAAGGATAGGATCTAACTTTTTTTTTAAAGCGATCCTGCAGGCGCCGGGGGGGTTCAGTGGGTGAAGCATCCGACTCTTGATTTTGGCTCAGGTCATGATCTCAGGATTGTGAGATGGAGCCCCACATCACGCTCCATCCTGGCTGTCCTGACTGTCTAAGATTCTCTTTCCCTGCCCCTCTGCTGCCTCCCCCTGCTCATCGCTCTCTCTCTCTCTCTCTCTCTCTCTCTGTCTATCTCAAAATAAACAAAATCTTTAAAAAAAAAAAAAAAGCGATGCTGGGACTGCTGGCATTTCATTGACACACACGCGTCGTCTCATTGAGTGAACCTGGCCACACACTTCCTTTCTGGGCTTTGGATTCTTCCTCTATGGGTTTCTCTCATTTTAGAAGCAAAATGTTTTTTGAAGTCATAAAAGAAATGTGTAAATTCTGAGGAAAACATTAACCAAGTCAGGGCACAGCAGCAGCTGCTCTTAGTATAAGTCAAATTTACAGAAATATGCTTTGATCGGGCTGCAGATGCAAGGATCTGTCGATTCCTACATTTATGTATAAGTTTACATTTCCTAGGTCTTTGTGTGGAAACTTATATTTGCAATGCATGGGAATAGCTGGTCAGGGACACATTCCGGGGGCTGTTTCCCAGAATAATGAAAACTGTCATTTGCGGATGGAAGCTGAAAAAGAGATTAGGCAGGGATTTTCAGGGTCATTCTATTCCTTTCCTGTTGAGGTTGAATCTCATGCTAATGCATTCTGCAGCTTTCGACATGGCGATGGATTACACAGAGCAATGTCAGATTGCTGCATCTGCGTCCGGACTCCTGCACGGAATGTTCTGGAACCATCTGTGGAAACCACCTCTGGACCAGTGCATCTTCACAGGGCACGCCCCTTCTAGGCATACGATTACTTCTCCTTTCGAGATGACTGAGTGTTTTCATGACAGAGTCAAAAATAGCGGGGACCTGAGGCAGAACTGCACGGGCAAGCAGCCAGCGCCCCGCTGACGGTGACGTTTTGTCGAGTCCAGATGGTGTGCTGATTTTCTCCCTGGCCCAGAGCGCAGTGCCTGCCAGTCCCTCAAGCTGCCCACCTGCTCCTAACCTCAGACACAGAGGATCCTGACGTGGAGTTGGATGGGGCGGATGGAGCCCAGTGTGAAAGCCGTAGAGGGTGGCCTTCAGCTCCAGACAGACTTTCTGAGCTCCTGCTATGTGCGGGCAACTCATTGATCACATCAACATGTGCACACCTGGTGCCCGGCAGCCAGGAGTTCAGAGTCTGAAGGGGAAGAAGCAGGAGCCAAGGCGTGTTAAGAGCCAGAGATGAGGGGCTAAGGCGATGCACAGATGGTCCACGGGGCATCTATCAAAGGTGGCCGTGGAGGGCAGGCTTTCTGGCCAGCCAACTTTGACCTGAGTCTCTATGCTGCTTCTTGACCATGGTTTCTTTACCTTTAATTTGGAGCAATCTGGATTAAAGATAATGTAATTTGCAACATGCCTCCCACTTCCTCAATTCCTGCAGACCTCAGTACCTTCCGATCACTGTGGGCGTCTTCAGCCGGAGGCTCTCACGGATGGTCCCCACATCCCAGCAACTGAGAAACACAGTTTACACCTCACACTGGCCGGTGAAGACTCTGGTCTTGGAAGTCCTGGCAGGTGCATAGAGCTCCGCACAGTGTCCTGACCCCAACTACCCAATTGTATCTGTTCAGAAAGAAGAAAGCGTTCTTACCCAGAAGATAAGGGCATAGCATTTTGCTTTCCCACTAGAAAAGTAGTTAACACTCAAATCAGTTAAGACAATTTATTAAAACATGCATTAAACATAACGAATAAAACAGATTACATTTCCTTAACAATTTTTGGTTGGCTCATTTTAAATGCTTACATGAAGCTACAACATGATAGATCATTCCATTAATAGCTGCGTGAACCTACTGCTTGAATGATCAAGGTCTTCCCTTCTTTTAGAACTAGTAGAACAGAAAATAGGCATGCCATCCATTTGTTAATCAAGCTTTATTGTTCTGGCAGCAAGACAACATACCAAGGGAACGTCTTTGTCTGACAGGTGGGTCCATCCCATCTGTAGTCTGACCAGAAGGAAAAACAAACAATGGACAAACAAAAATAAAACAAAACAAAACAAAAAAACCCTGCAGTATTCTGAGTTGGTTATTTCTTTAACTTCTCCTACCACACGACATGTTGCTATGTGATTCATTTTCTTTGTGTGTATTTTGGCCAATCTTATCTCAGCATCTGAAGTGTACTGGGGGCTGTCTATACATGACTCCGTCCGAGAGAAGGGATAGCCTGGTGGTGTTTTCTTCTGGTTGCCAGTCATTCCACTCTTGCCGGAGGGTGGCTGTCCTCTGCATCACTGTTGAGTTTCCATGATGACTTTGATACTGAAGAGGGTGAATGATGGCCAAACCATTCATTGGGAGTTGTGTTAGAACCATTGACGATAAGGAATTTACATCCAAAATCATTGTGTTTGCATATTGTAAATAACTAGCTTAGCTTCCAGAAACATGGGAATATCTGAAATTTGAGGACTCGTGATCACAGTCACTGTCCCTGTGGGTGGTTGAAGTCACACGGAAAGAGCTAGAGAGGTAACGATGGGGTGGGGGGCTGTGTCTTGTCTGGGGACAGGAGCAGCTTTGACGGGGAGCTAGCAGGGGAACTCTGAAGCCAGAGTGGAGGAAGGAGACAGCAGTGGTTTGGCAGATCAAGTGGAAACTTAGGACAACTTTGAATCCCACCTGCAGGTGTAGAAAAGAAACACAGCTAGTTGGTCTTCGATGAATTAGGAACTGAAACAAGTCAACAGACAGAGAGGTATGGAAAAGAAAGAGAATGTGTTAGAAAGGAAGAGACTCCTCCTGGCCCCATGTTTGCTGTGTGATACAGGGCACAGGGCTGGGAGGGCAGCTGAGGTCCCGCGACTGTGTCCAACTGGCGGAGAGACTGACTGACTCCTTCTTAGGGGAAATAATTACAATTCAACAGTACGATGGACAGTCGGCGGATGAAAGTCGCTTGCCTATCAGCAAGGCCGGCTGTGAAAACAGCGATGCCTCAGAACTGAGATCCCTCTTCAGTCATTTCATTATAAAACTGACGGGTAAGGTCAAAGTTCTGAAGTATTACTACTCAGGGTGTTTTTAAAATTTAGCCCTGCAATTCTGACATAAATCCCTGTTGGCTTTGTTGCCGTTTGGGATTAAAATGGTAGGAGTTTAATAGACAGAAGGGACAAGAGGACCCTGTGGGGACAGAAGATTGAGTTGAGGAGTCCTCTGTGTAAACATGGCCGCCTGGAGCCCTGGGCCAACTCCTTGCTTCTCCATCTGCGCAGAGAAAGAAAGGCACTTGAAGACCAAGAGCCGCACACCACCCTGGGGAGAACTGGGAGGTAGAAGTCGGAGGGGAGGACAGCGTTTCTGCCTTAGCTGAGAGGAATCCTGAGACTTGGCTTGCACATGAGAGCCTGTAGAAAGCCAGGTAGGGATGCCTGGGTGATTCAGCTGGTTAAGCATCTGGCTCTTGTTTTCCACTCAGGTCATGATCTCAAGGTTGTGAGATCAAGTCCCGCATGGGCTCCAAACTCAGTGTGCTTGAGGTTCTCTCTCTCCCTCTGCTCCCCCCCAACTCTTTCTCTCTAAAAAATAAATAAGTAAAACTTTTATTTTTTTAAGATTGTATTTATTTATTTGACAGAGAGAAACACAGCCAGAGAGGGAACACAAGCAGGGGGAGTGAGAGAGGGAGAAGCAGGCTCCCCGCCGAGCAGGGAGCCCGATGTGGGGCTCGATCCTGGGTCTCCGGGATCATGACCTGAGCCGAAGGCAGACGCTTAATGACTGAGCCACCCAGGTGCCCCGGTGCCTTTTTTAAAGTAAAATTTTTAAAAGAAAATAAAAAAGAAAGAAAGAGAGAGGAGGAAGGAGGGAGGGAGGGAGGGAGGAAGGCAAAGAAAAAAAGGAAGGAAGCCAACTACAGCATGGGGTCCAAGGGAATCAGTAGTGGGGGCACTGGGGCCCTAGAAGAACTTCTGTCGATCACAAGACCTACATAAAGTAGAGACACTGGAGAAACAAAACAGAGCAAAATGATTTTTTTAAAACTAGAATAAATCTCAAAATGATAAGAACAGATTGAACTCAAGAAGCAAGAACATGTGGTTCTAAAAGGAAACATTCAAAGAACAAAATATAATTTGTAACAACCTGAAAGTCAAAAAAAATAATCCAATTGAATGGCTACAAGCTAGAGTTAAAGAAATTTACCAGAAGTCAAGGCTGTAAGAAACAGATATGGAAACTATGAGAAAGGTGATTTACTGGCTCCTTCTAAAAAGCCCAAGTGGTCGATGTTTTATAAAGATAAAATAATACAAAAAAACAAAAAAACAAAAAAACCAGAAAGACAAAATTCATAGAAAAATTTTCATAATGGAAGCATTTGAGTTTCTATGTTTCCAGATTTTCTCCTAACAAATGCAGAATGAAGAGTTTAAAAATGACACAAAGCCCCCACTGTAAAATTTTGGAATAGTGACAGTCATGAGACGGTCTTAAAGTCTTGCAGAGAGAAGGCATGAAGATGACCACGGGGTAATTATTTGAGACTCTGAATGGCACAGGACTTCTCAACAGCAACTCTGAAAACCGAAGGTCAGTGTCCTTCTGTCCTCATTGCTCTGCTCGGCGGTGGGAAAGGTGGACAGAGTCTGTGTTACCCCCGAGTACTTACTGATCACCAGCCAAGGGTAGGTGTGCTGGGACAGTAGAGTCAGGACTAAGGCAGAAGGGGCCTCGGGGAAACAACTGGGTTTGGATGTTTCTGGAGGACTGGAGCGCCATGAGTCCAGCCGGCCTGCCCCTTCCCTCGCTGACCCCAATGAGGTCAACAGCTCTGAAGTCCTGGGGTCCACCCGGAGCCCGGTCTCATCCCACTATTAGCTGGCTTGAGGGGAGTGGGCGAGGAGGAGGAAAGGACGCTTGTCAGGCCCCCGGTGGCACGAGGAGAAGATGATAACTCCCCAAGTGAACAGAGTCCTGCCTTCCCCAAAGATCCAAGCCTTCAGCTGTGAGTTTTGTTTGGTGAGAAGGAGGAAGAGGGATTGCTGTCGTTGCCTACGCAAGACATGGTCCGCGGTTCCCCCAGACGCAGCGAGGAGCAGGCGGGAGCAGCCGGGAGCCCCCTGCGGCGGCGTGGGGAGGTGGGGTCCACCCTCGCCCGCCCAGGGCCACACTGCCGCAGCTCTGCAGGTGGAGGGGGCCCAGGGGCGAATGGGGTAGGAGATCCGAGCGGGTAGCATCCACAGCAAACGCAAGCCGCGGCCAGGCCCGCAGCCGCCGGAGCCACGCAGGAGGCCCCCTTCCAGGTAAGGGGGTGGGAGGTCCCTGTGGCCCTGGGGTCGCTTTCAGCACAGACACATCCCAGTTGGGGTGAGAAGAAAAAAATTCAGAGCACGGAAGGGGCAGGCTCTGCAATGTGTCGCATCACTTGAGTTTACAAACTGAGCACAACCAATGAGATAGAACAAAACCGGACTCCCGAGATGCGGTGTTAGGAAAAAGGCATGAAGCCGCTTGACTGAAATCCCACCGACATCAGCAAAACGGGTCACCGTTCGGCTGGTAGCTTTGACTTCTAACCGGAGTTCACAGGTCGTGTTTCAGCGCCTCCTGTTTCCGGACGGGTTCTGGGCGAGCTGCGCGTGGCCAGCGGTGTTAACACCTCCAGGAGGAATATTTTTGTCTTCGGCACCACCGATCCTGCACCTCTTAGTCTCAGAACAAGATCGAAGCTCCTGTTCAACAGTGCAGGCGTGGCTTTTCCCTCTCTCCTGGGCGGGACAACATGTACCAAGGAAGGAAGGACATCAGGAACAATGAACTCTGGGGAATCATGGAAAACAGCGGTTCTGGAGTGAAACTGGAAAGTTAAATCTGGTGGAATTTATGTCCCCGGTGAGCAGTGACCCTCTGGCATCCAGATGGCGGGGCTCTCGTCAAGTTTCAGAGTCCCAGCTGGCGGAGACAGTGAACCTGCTGTCCCCAGACCGTGCGCCCAGCGGCTCCAATGGGACCCATCCCTGCACGGCAGTGGCCACATAGGCTCCACGTGGTTCCACTCTGCCCTGGGAACACAGCAGGGTCCCCAGCGGATGGATGTGGTGTGATTCTCAGGGGCAGCTTTGGCTTGGAGGGCCCATGACTGACTGTGGTCTCTTCCTTTCTCAGAGTAAAGTGTGAGTCAGGCCATCTCTTTTCTCGTATTGCGGTGCTCTGACGTCTGGGGCCTTTCGGACCTGCAGGGACCACCCCTCCAGGACTGGATAATTCCTGGAGATGGGAAAGGACTTCTTTTATAGGCAAGCCAGCTGATGGGGAGCCTACAGCCACACCCCTCCTCTGTGTCCCCTGCCCTCCCCCCGGCCTCCTGTGTGGACCCCGGGGCACGGCAGCCCTTCGGCCTGGGCACCGTGAGGACAGAGTCATCGAGGCCTGCGTCTCCTGGTCCGATAGCTGGACTGTCTGGAGCGGCAATACTGTGACCTACATGACGGCAGGACCCTCGGCCCGGCCCTTCGGGGGTGCTGGGGATGGACAGTCCCTAACAGCGGGGGTCCCCGTTCCGATGGCGGCCTGAGAGGGTCAGCAACGCAGCACCGTCCACACGTGCGTGCCGTCGGAAGAATGCCGTGTCGCACACTGCGTTGGCGTTTTGCCCGTGTCCCTCGGTGCTCGTCACACGGCCCTGTCAGTTGGATTATCTCCGTCACACGGAAATTAAGGGCACGCCAAAGCCACGCAGTTAGGAAGGGGAGGAGGCTGCAGTTTTACTGACCCAGATGAGGTCCCCGACTATGTGACTCACGCCTGATGCCCTCTGGAAGCCACGGGCCGCGAGAACCCATTTCGCAGAACTCACCATGAATCCACGTTCCCCCTGGAGGTCTAAGCCTGCATGAGGACGTTGGGATGGAAGGAGCATGGGAGCAAAAGGAAAGGAGATCAGCATAGGTCAGCAGAAGAACACAACGCGCACATGTGGGTGCTTCGAGCCCTGTGCATCAGGCGGGGTCACCCCGTAGAATAGGCACATATGCACGTGCAGGCACTTGATGAAGCTCAAGGGGACTCAACACAGAAGAGACGTATGAGCACTGGTCTGTGAGTCTCAGCAGGAGGGGAAGGGCACTGGCCACGTGAACCCCTCAGGGCCCAGCCAACCTTGTCCACAGGCAGTGGCCCAGAAGAAAGTCCAGAGAGGAGCCAGATTGCACACCGAGCTGCCGTTCCCAGTTTCTAGATCAGAGGACTGAAAAACTCTCCTTCACGCACCTTCCTCTGATTAAGTCAGGCCCACCAAGGATGCTCTCACTTCGTGGGTTCCCCCCTCCCAGGCCACACTACTCTTTTATTTTTATTTTATTTTTTCAGTATAGTAATAATTTATTTTATTTTTCAGTGTTCCAAGATGCACTGTTTATGCCCCGCACCCGGTGCAGGATGCTCTGTCCTGGTGATGAGGGATTTCAATCACGTTGCCACGCCCTTCACGGCAGCCCCCACGTGCCTGCGTGGTGGAATGAAAGCAAGGTGTTTCTGGTCTCAGAATGCTGTCCCTTCAGTTATCCCTCAGAATGGCCCTCCTCGGTCCTCTCCAGAGCCAAGCAGCGAGGTAGTTCTGTATGTCAGCTGGGCCAAGAGGACACAGTAGGTCCTCAGCCCTGCTGCACGCGTGAGCTCGTGTCATCGCCGCCACCGCCCGGGAGGCAGTGGAGCATGCAGGAGCGGCGCGAACCGAGGACCCTGTGTGCAAGGAGAACCGGTTGCCCAGGTCCCAGTTGGACTGACTGCTATAGCCTGCCCTCTCCGCATGAATTCCTTTCAGAGCCCGACACAGTCATTAGGTGCTTTATACGCTCAGACCGGTGCTTAGGAAACAAGATCCAGAGTCTTCCCATAGAGACAGTAAATATTTCCAGGATTTACAGAGGGTGAAATTTTCACATACTCACGTGGAAGTTTAAATGACTTTCATCTAACTTCTTAAGGGAACAGGGAAGAAGAAAAATGTGTTCACCCATTTTATCTGCCGCTTGCCACCTTGTTTGTTTCAGAGGAAAAAAAATTTCTTCTCTGTGGACATGCTTTTGTTTCCAGTAAACATGGTGTGTGGGTGTAAAGACTTTGCAGAGAGAGACATGCTTTTCAGATGTAATCCCAAGCACATTCTCTGCTCAACGTTCATTTTTAGTCTTCATCTATAGGAGCAGTGTTGCTCTGGGTGTGACGTCTGGTGAGGCGTGAATCACGCAGCCCACGCATAATATCCACGGTCAGCCACTGGTCAGAACATCACTATACTTTTATTTTTTATCAGCCAGCAGGTTACCTTTGAAAATTCCAGATGCGTGTTCTTCCAAATTCCATAGATTGTCCGAGCCTGCAGCCATCCTTGGAGGACATCTCTGGGGGCTGCATTTTAACGCGGGATTCTGGGTCCAGCATCCTGCTCGGGGCCCACTGGGAGAGGACCGAGGGAGATCTGGGCTTAGAGGGCAGTTGCTTCAGCTGCTCCTTGTGTCCAGGGCTGAGCACATGTCCCCGAGGAAGACACGTCAGTGGGCTGGCCAGCACTGCCCAGCTATCTGCCCGGGGGCGTGGCCCCTTCAGACTCTGAATTGATTGCAAGGAGGACTCTCTTCTTTTTTTCTTTTTTTTTAAATTTAAATCCAATCACTTTACATGGAGTGTATTACTCGTTTCGGAGGCAGAGGGCAGGGGTTCATCAGATACTTATACTAGCCAGTGCTCATTACGTCCTGTGGCCACACCGATGTCCATCACCCAGCTACCCCCGCCCCTCTGGCAGCCCCATCTCCTAGGAGTAAGAGGACTGCATCTTTTTTTTTTTTTTTTTGATGGCCATAAAGACCTTCTCGAACTCAGCACCCAAACAACGAATGATCCCGTCAAGGAAGGATCCTGACATTGGCAGAGGTGGGGAGTGCAGGGCGCCCCCAGAGCCACTCCCTACATCGTGCCCCGGAGTTCCGTCTGGATTGGATTACCCGGCCTTGCTGGGCCTGATTCAGTGCAGCCCCCGGGCCCTCGGAAAGTGTCCGCCCCTAGGCTGTCAGCCCAGCATCTCGGTAAGCGGCTCCGACGGACGCTCGCCCTGCTGCAGGTCGGTGACGCTGGGCCTCCTCGTCCACTGCCGGCAGCTGCTGTGGGTCTCGAGGGGGTCGTGGAGAGAGAGATGAGGTGGGCAGCCACCCTCCGGGGCGGGAAGGCAGAAGCAGCCCCAGTTCTCCAGGGCCCTTGGCTCTGAGAAACCCTGACGTCCTCCGTGTCCCCGTAGGGAAACGAGGGTCCCGGAGCAGCGCTGCAACTGGACATGAAGACTAGGTCAGCAGAAATAGGAACTTTTCCAACTGCTTTGCTTATGATTTATTTGTAAGAAGTGCAGAGTGCCCGGAACCCGTCAGGCACAGCGAGGCCCTGAGGACAAACCAGCGAAGGGCTCTGTGTTCCCTGCGACCGAAGCCCTTCCTGCGGCGTGTGGAGCCGATTTTCAAGCACAAAGGTAAATTATCACTTGCAAAAGGGAGCTGCTCAGTAGAAGCTGGTGGTGTAGGTGGGGTCCCGGGGCCGACCTCGCTGAGGACACGATCGCCCACAGTGTGTGCGGTGCTGGCCGGCTAGAAGCTGGCAGGTGCCCCGCAGAGGGACAGACAACGCCAGCGCCCCCAGGGGAGAGGAAGCCTTCAGGGCAGGCCTTGCTGGGGAGGGCTGCGTGACTCGGGCAGGGGATGGGACATGCGGATGGAGAGCTGACCAGGGGCACCACCTGGGGGACAGGCCCTGCGGGGACGCAGAGTCACATCCTAGTCAGCACGAGGCTATCGGGGTGGGGTGGGGGGCTTCCCAGGCAACGGCTCTGCTCAACGGGACACGTTTGCCTAAACCTTCTCGCTGCAGTGAGCCGAAGTACAGAGCCCAGCACAAAGAAGGAGCACTGGCCTTGTGGGACGGGTCACAGCCATCAGGAGGGAGGTGACTGTGGCCGGGACCAAACTGCGGAGGGGAGGACTCGCTCCAGCAGTGCTCGGTGATGTGGGGCAAGGGCTATAGGAGAAGTGGAGGTGGGCTCCGGGCTTCGGCAAGCGTCTGTGTTCTCGGAGCTTCCTCATCTCTTGCAGGAACTCCTGAAACTTTCCAAACTTGTTTTGCCTGCTTCTACTTCTGCGCTTCTGGAGTTCGGTTCCCACAGGGGGTGGAGACAGCGGGTTACCACCCAGAAAACCCTCCTCTGGAACCTAGAATGTGCCGTGTGCACCTGCAGCCCAGCCTCGAGGCCCTCCTCATCCCCCCACGGGGTTCCTGGCCTTGTGTCCCCCGCTACTGCACACCAGTACATGCTGTGGCCACTCCCTGGTTCTTTGGTTCCTCGGGCACCTGCATGGTAGTGTGGATGGTGACTGTGGTGGCTGAGGACAAGGGGAGGCAGCGGGAGGTCCGGGAGAGTGGCCACAAGCTGGATGTCATCACATCATTGAGGCTCCAGCTATAAGATGCCCCGGGAGTGTCCAGCAGGCCAGCGAGATAGCCACATGATTGGCAGAAGGTGCCCGGGGGGGTGGGGGGCTGAGCCCGAAAGCAGTGTTGTCTGAAGGTGGGGGAGGGAAAAGTAAGCATCACCCCCATTTCCTGTTCCAGAAACAGGGGACATGGGGGATCCCAGGTCAGCCTCCATTGAGAAGGCTGCAGGAGAGAGTCCGGACCCATTAGGCAGGAGGGGAGCCCTGGGAGGAGGGGCTGACAGCACAGGGGAAGTGTCTTAATGACAAGAGTTCAGAGTCCCAGTGTAACATCTGGGAGAAACTAGACAACAAGTGTGTTGTTGGGTCTGATCAAGAAGGGCTTGTCCCATGCTGTTCCAGCCCAGGCAAGGGCGCGGAACAGCGGAGCTTCTCGGAGAGCCACCCCCTCCCCCTGCTGAGAGCAAGGACAGCGTCCGGGTTCCTCCGCGTGCAGGTGAGCGCTGTGTCCATCGGTCCAGCATCCATGCCTCGGCATGAAGGGAGGGCCACTGTTCCAGAGGCCAGGACACAGAGGGGAAACCATACACTGTTTCCTCTTCAACGTGCTCTGCGGTGGCTCACTGATGGCAAAATTCACACCCAAATAAAAGACGGTCATGTACAAGAGCTTTATGAGCTCATTTGGAAGGGGACCGGAAGGGGAGACGAAAAGAGCCATTGTCAGGATCCTCTGAGAAATGGTGGGACAGGAAAGTCCTAACTAAAAACGCTAGAGCTCCTGTGGGACTGGACCCACGCGGCAGGATGCTGAGCCCGCAGCACCTCTGGGATGACCTGTCCTCCAGGCTGGGCAGGTGCGAAGCCTCCCACCCCGCGCCTCAGGCTCTAGCCCCACGGCTGGCATCCAGGTGTGCTTTTCACGGCTAATCTTTGCTCAAACACGTTTCTTCTTCCGCTGTCTCTTCCTGAGAATCCCGCCTAGAGGGGAGAAGGCTCTCCAAGGAAAAAATAGAGTGTCCCTACGTTTGATGGGGAAGATGTTAACAGGCATCCTCGACCACCTCCACAAAGAACACACGTTGATGGAAAAAAAACAGAGACAGAGAGAACGCATAAGCTGATCGAAAAACTGGAGGGACGTTCCTGGACACAACAACACCTGTCTGGGGCAGTGAACATGGCCTTGGGGCCGGGGTTCCTGGTGCTCCCCCCAGGAAGGAGGCAAGGCAGGCTGGGGGCGGCCGGCGCGCTGAGCACTGCGAGGGAGGTCCTCATGTAAAAGGTAGTTTTTCTCTGTGTTGTTTCTTGGTCATTTCCCACCTTCGTGCGGTTTACGATATTCTTTCCCTCCGACTGATCTTAAAAATAAAGTTTAGCCAAGAAAACCTGCTTTCAGTGCCTACAAATCTATGCAACAC